>MDKI01115217.1:0-29681 GCA_005239505.1 Nicotiana paniculata
CAGAAGGTATAACGCCATAGTATATGGCGCTATACACTAACGGCACAGTTACCGTTAGTATATAGCGCCATATACTATGGTGTTATACATAGATCCGTTCTATGTTTTTTTTGGACTTATTTTAGTTTTATTTGTCCAAATATAGCCTACTTGGGTTTCGGACTCTAGAAACGAACATAGCTTTTCTTTTTCCTCCACAACTTTATTTCTGTACCTTATTGGTATTTGGGTCAAATCCACGTGGTATTGTCTCATTGGTTTTTTCCAAATCAGCTGCATGTGAAATGCAGGCGTTCTATTTTTTGACTTGTCGTAATAAAATGTGTCTATTGAAACATTTTTCATTGAGTTTAAGTGTTCAATACGAACTAGCTCAAGCTTAAGGGGCCTTTCATTGCCGGTTAGAGTTATGCACGCATTAGTTATACATATATTAGTTATTCAGGTATTACTTATATAAGTATTAATTATGTTGGAATAAGTTATCACGATCCAAAATCCATCAATCGTGATGGCACCTAACTCAACTCGCTAGGTAAGCCAATTAACAACTATCCATTTTTAATTAAATTAATAAAATAATTAAATTGAAGAAATTATCTGAAACTTAGACATTTTTCAAGGACTGGTAGTACAAATCATGAGCGTCTAAGAATAGAATTTACAAAGCTGAAATGAAATAATACACCGTCTGTTTGAAAGTACATAAACAAAGTTTTAGAATCTAAGGCTGCCCCGAACAAAAGAGGAATCTACCACAGGGACGCAGATACCTCTTCAAATCCAACAACCATCGAACACAGCAACAACATTAGCCAACATTTGCACGCAATGTGTAGAAATATAGTATCAGTACAACCGACCCCATGTACTGAGTAAGTAACAAACTAAACCTTAGGTTGAAAGCAATGACGATCTAGAACATAGGTCGGGTCCAACACCAATAACCAATAGCAATTCATAACAACGTAGAGCATATAATAAGGAAAGTAACTCAGAGATAAAAATGCTCAACTTTTTCACAGTTTTCTAAAAATAGTTCCATTTTTTTCAAGAGTATCAATGAAAACTTAAATCCTTTACCGAAATCGTCGTAAAATATGATATAGTTCGAGAACTGTAAATTTTTCCAAAAATTCTTTCCACAATAAATTAGATGTTTTGTTTTCTTTCCAGATAACAAGTGTGAAATACCTCTCTATGCCCCCATATCAATGTGTGTAAAAAAAATCATGAATGACGTGATACCGTACAACATGAGGAAAAATGTATCTCTATGCCTATATGTCAAGTGTGCATATCAAATACGATGCAACTCAGTGATAAAACCATATGCATACTCTGAGAGTATCAATTCATTCAGTCCTCCTAGTCACTCAGACCTCCCAGTCATTCACTCCTCACAGCCACCCAGTCCTTACAGTCACCCAGTCATCCCAATCACTCGTCACTCGACAATCGGCACTCTCACTCAATAGGTATCTGCGCTCACTGGGGGTGTGTACAGACTCCGAAGGGCTCTTTCAGCCCAAGCTCTATAACAAGCTAAGCGTGGCATAAATCAGTAAAACATGTTGCGGCGTACAACCCGATCCCATAAACATCCTCACCATCAGGCCCTCGGCCTCACTCAGTCATCATTCTCTCCAGTCTCTCGGGCTTTCAATGTCATGAAACTAGTCCGGTAATAATGATATGATCTATCAATAACTAACAACTGAGATTGAGATATGCTATGAATGCATAGATATGACTGAGTATGAACATATCAGTAAAATCAGTGAGATGACAGTAAGAAATGACCACTATGGGTCCCAACAGTATCGGCATAAAGCCTAACATGATATCTAGCATGCTTGACAGCTCAAATACTTTATCACATGGTGACAACACAAATAACAACAAGATAGAGCCACTATACAGTGCAATGGAAATAACAGTCACAATTCACGCCCACACGCCCATCACCTAGCATGTGTGTTACCTCAATACCAATCACATAGCACGTAATTCGGGGTTTCATACCCTCAGTACTAAGTTTAGAAGAGTTATTTATCTCGAACAAGCCAGTGCCAATACCGAGCAAGCTAAGCGATGCTCCTAGAATGCCATCACGCGCATAGCAACCTCTGGACGACTCAAAACTAGCCAAAATCAACTCAAATGCATCAAATAAAACCCAAGAAGACAATTCCAAATGATAAAGATCGAATCCTAACTCAAATCCTAGACCCGGCCAAAATCACACCTGAGCCCACGCCTCGAAACTCGACAAAACTCACAAAATCCGACAACCAATTCAATTATGAGTCCAACCATACTAGTTCACTCAAATCCGACTCCAAAGCGATGTTCAAAACTCAAAAATTCATATTATGAAACTTTAGGCGAAAACCCCCAATTTCCTCTTTAAAATTCCTCAACCATAAGCTAAAATTGATGATAGATTCATGGAATATAACAAAAATCAAGTAGAGAACACTTAACCCAATTCATATGGTGAAAATTGCTCCAAGAATCGCCTCAATCCGAGCTCCAAAGCTCCAAAAATGCAAAAAAATGGCCGAAACCCTCGAAATAGAGTATTTTATATACTGCCCAGGCCTCCTCTTTCGCGAACTCGGGATAACCATCGCGTTCGCGATGAACAAAACACCAGCCACCAAAATGCTCTACGCATTCGCGGCACAAGCCTCGTGAACGTGATACACACTAGAGAAGGAACTACGCAAACGCGACACAAGCCTCGCGAACGCGATGAAGAAAGATCCTCTACTCCAGACCCCAGCCCAACTCTACGTGAACGCAAAGAAGACTAGCCCAACTCTTCACGAACGCGGACCGATATTCGCGAACACGATGAAGAAAATGCCACTTCCATCAAAATACACTATGCATTCACGACACTTGCCTCGAGGACGCGATGAAGGACTGATACACCAGACATCAGAATACACCAGCACTGAAAACATGAAGAAATATAGCCCGAAATCAATTTGAAACACGCCCGAGACCCTTGGGACCTCGTCTGAACATGCCAACAAGTCCCATAACATAACATGAACTTAGTCAAGGCCTCAAATTACATCAACAACGCTAAAAACATGGATCACACCTCAATTCAAAAATCAATGAACTTTGAAACTTCAAACTTCCACAACCGATGCCGAAACCTATCAAATTACGTCCGATTGAACTCAAATTTTGCACACAAGTTACATTTGACATTACGAACCTGCTCCAACTTCCGGAATCGGAATCCAACCCCGATATCAAAAAGTCCACTCCCGGTCAAACATTCCAAAATTCCAATTTTTTGCCATTTCAAGCCAAATTCTACTACAGACCTCCAAATCACAATCCGGACGCGCTCCTAAGTCCAAAATCACCCAACGGAGCTACAAAACCATCAGAAATCCAATCCGAGGTCAAATACTAAAAAGCCAAACTTGGTCAAACCTTTCAAATTTTAAAGCTTCTAGCTTAGAATCATTCTTCCAAATCAATTCTGAATAACCTGAAAACCAAAATCGACGATTCACATAAGTCATAATGCATCATACGGAGCTACTGCCCGAGAACTAGCGAGCGAAGTGCAAATTTTCAAATGCTCAAAATGATTGGTCGGGTCATTACATCCTTCCTCACTTAAACATACGTTCGTCCTTGAACGTGCCCAGAGTTGTTCTCAAAGCCATCAAACCGCCGTGTAACCTTACCATGCACATACCCGGGGGTGATCCCACATAGGTCTAATATCACAACATAACTGAAATTTCGTAATTCAACTTAGCCTATAAGCCTTAGAATCCAATTTCCAACATCCGAAATTTCCATAAGATTAGAATCTTACACCAACACACTGTACAAGTCTGAATAAGTTGTATCAAGTATTCACCATGACCCAAGATGTAATCACATGATATACCTCAAAACTCAAATACTCATAGTGATAATGCCTAATCACAGCAGCTGCTCAAAATAACCCAATACCGTAATAAACTTCTTATCAAACAAAGCCTCATTCTAACCCCTTCATATACTGCCAATTATGAAAGAAACACGCAGAAACTAATAACCATTCCCCAGATCAATAGGTCGTGGAGATCCTTCTCCCCCGACAAGAACTATAGCAGATTTCTAAGACGACTTCCGATATTATCCTTCCAATATACCATAATCCAATCTGATAGTATCCATCCTAGGCCCAATGACCTCATCTCATCCAACACGACCACTCTAGTGACATGACACATCAATACAGTCTAAAGCCACAACTCGTGCAATCCGTGCACCAATAAGCCACAATCCAACTGTACTCAAACCATGGAAAATGACTCAAACGAGGGAACTGTCCCACCAGCTCAACAAGTACCATCACAACGCCATGCTAAGAGCCTAGCACACACCGTAGAACCAAAACACACGAATCCAACACAAAGGATCATATCTCAACATAACTCCGCCGCAATGCGTGACCCCATCCAAACGTTGGTCTAATTACATACCTCGAGCCGCCTTTATCAACATTAATAATCGCGCGAGATTTGACATCAAATACCCAAAGTGCATCACCATAACCATGAAAAGCAAATAACACGATACCACAATTCGGAAAGAACATAGCCAACACGCAATCAATCATGCAGTACCCAAATACTAATCTCGCTCAAATTCCGCCATAAATCCCAAATAGAACCGCACCATATGTGCATATAACCAACGAATCAAAACTCCTCTTAGTATAGGAAAGTAGCTCACATATCACTTCAGAACACGAATAAGCTCGGCAACAACAGAATGGCATATCCCTCAACGATAGCAGTATGGAGCCAACCAATCCGACCCGATGTAGAATATACATCCTAATTGGGCCTACCAATGGACCCTCAAATCAACTATGGTCCCCCGCAGATAGATAAAATAACCCCCCGAAATTCCACAATGACTGAATCACAACACATACTACCCTCTGACTAACCTTGGCTACATTTCCACAGTCAACAACCACGAAACCATCCATTTATGAGAACTCCCGGTCTCCAAATCCATAGAACCCACATATCACCATATCCGATCTCAATTCCACCGCCTGAACATCTAGCACTTCTCCAATACCGATCATCCCACGAGGAATACTTCTATAATCCTTCTGTGCCATAAAGCAAAATTTGAGCATCATCAGTCGATCAACCAGGAGAGTGGCGCAATACCAATGAAGTATCCATAAATCAAAACACATTGCCCCTTCTAAAATGTATACTCTCATCAAGCCATACTAAATAGTAATGTCATTTACCTAGTCACCTAAACTGTCCATGCTGCCTAAGGACTCATGACTTTCCCTTCAAAACTGAACCGTGACCTTAAACATGCAAATCTCAATCTTACACAACACACCACATATACCGTGCCATCATACAAAAAATACGAGAAATTCATAATGCACTCCGAGTCACAAGCAACTACATACTCAATTAGCTAAGAACTTTCCATTTGATCCTATCCAGGAAAAAATCACAATATGCAACATGCCCCACACACCAGTAGGAAATATACATCTCAAACCATGGTAGAGACCATTAAAGACTCTCCAAAATCCATTTGCACTTAACCAAACCATCAGGACTGAAACCCTCTAACTCAACCAAGCTATGCAGGCCGTCAAAACCCAAGAGTCTCGCCACAAAACACCTATAGAAACTCACCACATCATAATCATCCAAAGAACCGATCATACCCATTACCATGTCGATCCAACCTACTACCAAGCTGTTATTTTCTCCGAGTTTCCTTCCGAATTGCCTACAAGTTGATACTTTTCCTTGATAAAACACTACTATCCTTAACTAAAACTTTCCCCACGAACTCTAGCATAGAATCACACCGCCCTAAGGCTTATAAGCCGCTGAATTCCCTCTTTATGTATCCCAAAGGTACCACAACAAAAATACTTACTCTGAAGAGACTTCCTACGAATATAAAGCCATTACCTTCACCTTCCTGATATTGATATGTAGAATACATAATGATATAGAAATGCCACAAGTCTTGACACCCTCCAATATAAATCTCAGTTTCTAGCCAAGTATACATCCTGAAGATTCTCAATTGTTACATATAAATCTTGAATTCATTAGAACTATTCTCGAGAGTCTTCCACCCTGTTTAAACCTTAACTAAACTGACCAAACGGAGAGAATGAAATGTTCCCCATTAGTACACCAACACCCTGAGAAGTAATTCACACCTCTAAGCAACCAAGAAAATTTCTACTCCATGAACACTACATCTTTCACGAATAACCACTCAATCATTCCATGATTTCCATATACCCATAGAGTGTAATATAACCCGTATCAAGAAATTCCCTTACTCAAGTCATTCTCGATCTCAACCTCTGTAATCCATAACTAGTTCACCAATATACCTTAAATTGAAACCAATACAACACAGTCGTTCCATCAACTTAGCAATAGTAGACTCCCCCACTTGGCTCAAAGCCATTGATCAAAACACACGATAACTCACAATGCCCATACTCTGTTGTTGAAAAAATCTCGCACTGAACTTCAACTAAATTCTTTATAAGTTCATGTAACACAAACCATCTAATATCTCAAATCATCTGCAAATCTCGCGTTCTCCCTTGTAACAGTCAAGCTATCTCATAAGCGATCCAAACTCAAATTGCAACACATATAATTTACTGGTAAAAGAGAACTCGTTACAAGTAACATAGGGATCACACACCCTCAGGACATCCCGCAGGAGATACCCACCTACTTTGCCTCAAACTGACATCTCCCTATACTCTTCCATAGTTACCACTACTACGCAATTACTTAATCTTCCTGGTTCTGATCTCATATCATGACATGAAATTCTACTTCACTCCTCAACTAGACAACATGAAAAGATCCTTCAACACACCCATAACTCGAGGCTATACGTCAAATCAAGACGGAAATCAAGCACCCAATTTACATCTCAATCAAACACTTTTCATCAAATCCAATCTATCTGAACACACCCGTAGACACATCGTGCTCATCATTTGGCCATCCGACCACTTACCTAGTCACTAATTCCACTTATAGGGACGCTACCGGTCATATGAGTCCAAAAGCACGTGCTCACATAATCTACAACTCTATGCTCAAGCTACAGTCAAAACCTGGCCTCAAGTCCTCCAGACTGGCCAATCATCAGCATACCGAAATCACATATCGCACCTCATCCATGAAATCACAAGTCGTCGATGCACAGTTGATACCGGGCACTCATGTGCGCATACAGATGCGTGGAAGGAATTCAAAGAGTTACGCTTCAAGCTCAATCAATGTCGCACGGTAAGGAAAAGAAATATGGGAAGTATATCCTAAATTTCCTATAGCCTCTCGAAGATAGGTATGGACGTCATCATACCGATCCGCAAGACTCTACTAGACACTTACCCATGACTTGTAGAACCTATGAACCTAAGGCTTTGATACCAATATATCATGACCCAAAATCCATCAGTCATGATGGCACCTAACCCAACCCGCTAGGTAAGCCAATTAATAATTATCCATTTTCAATTAAATTAATAGAATAATTAAATGGAAGAAATTATCTGAAACTTATACATTTCCCAAGGACTGGTAGTACAAATCATGAGCATCTAAGAATTGAATTTACAAAACTGAAATGAAATAATACATCGTCTATTTGAAAGTACAAAAATAGAGTTTTAGAATCTAAGCCTGCCCCGAACAAAAGAGGCAGCTACCACAGGGACGCAGGTACCTCTTCAAATCCAACAACCATCGAGCATAACAACAACATCCAACATCTGCACACAATGTGCAAAAATATAGTATCAGTACAAATGACCTCATGTATTGAGTAACTAACAAACCTAACCTTAGGTTGAAAGCAGTGACGAGCTGGAACATAGGTCGGGTCCAACACCAATAACCAAAAGCAGTTCATAACAACGTAGAGCATATAAATAGGAAAGTAACTCAGAGATAAAAATGCTCAGCTTTTTCACAATTTTCTAAAAATAGTTCCATCTTGTTTCAAGAGTATCAGTGAAAACTCAAATCCTTTATTGAAATCGTCGTAAAATATGAGACAGCTTGAGAACTGTAAATTTTTCCAAAAATTCTTTCCACAATAAATTAGATGTTTCGTTTTCTTTCCATATAGCAAGTGTGAAATACCTCTCTACGCCCCCATATCAATGTGTGTAAAAAACTCATGAATGACGTGATACCGTACAACATGAGGAAAAAATGCATCTCTATGCCTGTATGTCAAGTGTGCATATAAAATACGATGCAACTCAGTGATAAAACCATATGCATACTCTGAGAGTATCAATTCACTCAATCCTCCCAGTAACTCAGACCTCCCAATCACTCAGTCCTCAAAGTCATTCAGTCCTCCAAATCACTCGACACTCGCATTCAGTAGGTACATGCACTCACTGGGGGTGTGTACAGACTCCGGAGGGGCTCCTTCAGCCCAAGCGGTATAACAAGACAATCATGGCATAAATTAGTAAAACATGCTGCGACGTGCAACCCGATCCCATAAACATCCTCACCAGCAGGCCCTCGGCCTCACTCAGTCATCATTCTCTTCAGTCTCTTGGGCTCTCAATGTCATGAAACTTGACCGACAATAATGATATGATGTATCAATAAATAACAACTGAGACTGAGATATGATATGAATGCATGGATATGATTGAGTATGGACATATCAGTACAATCAGTGAGATGGCAGTAAGAAATGACCACTATGGGTCCCAATAGTATCAACATAAAGCCTAACATGATATCTAGCATGCTTGACAGCTTAATTACTTCATCATATGGTGAAAAAACAAATAACAACAAGATAGGGCCACTATACAGTTCCATGGAAACAACAGAGTCACAATTCACGGGGTGTACGCCCACATGCCTATCACCTCAATACCAATCACATAGCACGTAATTCGGGGTTTTATTCTCTCAGCACTAAATTTAGAAGATTTACTTACCTCGAACAAGCCAGTGCCAATACCGAGCAAGCCATGCGATGCTCCAAGAATGCCATCACGCGTGTAGTGACCTTCGGACAGCTCAAAACTAGCCAAAGGCAACTAAAATACATCAAATAAAGCCTAATGAGACAATTCCAAATGATAAAGATCAAATCCTAACTCAAATCCAAGACCCGAACAAAATCACACCCGGGCCGATGCCTCGAAACTCGACAAACTCACAAAATCCAATAACGCATTCAATTACGAGTCCAACCATACTAGTTCACTCAAATCCAACTCCAAATCGGTGTTCAAAACTCAAAAATTCATATTATGAAACTTTAGGCCAAAATCCCCAATTTCCTCTTTAAAATTCCTCAACCAAAAGCTAAAATCAATGATAGGTTCATGGAATATAAACAAAATCGAGTGGAGAACACCTACCCCAGTTCATATGGTGAAAATTGCTCCAAGAATCGCCTCAATCCGAGCTCCATAGCTCCAAAAATTCAAAAAATGGCCGAAACCCTTGAAACAAAGTATTTTATATACTGGCCAGGCCTCCTCTTTTGCGAATGCGGGATAACCATCGCGTTCGCGATGAACAAAACACCAGCCACCAAAATGCTCTACGCATTCGCGGCACATACCTCGCAAACGTGATACACACTAGAGACGGAACTATGCGAATGCGATACACACTGGAGATGGAACTACGCGAACGTGGCACAAGCCTCGCGAACACGATGAAGAAAGATCCTCCACTCCAGCCCCCAGCCCAACTCTACGTGAACACGATATCTCATACGCGAACTCGAAGAAGACTAGCCCCAACTCTTCGCGAATGCGGACCGATATTCGTGAACGCGATGAAGAAAATGCCACTGCCATCAAAATACACTACGCGTTCATGACACTTGTCTTGTGAACGCGATGAAGGACTGAGACACTAGACATCAGAATACACCAGCACTAAAAACATGAAAAAATATAGCCCGAAATCAATCTGAAACATGCCCAAGCCCCTCGGGACCCCGTCCGAACATGCCAACAAGTCCCATAACATAAAATGGACTTATTTGAGGCCTCAAATTACATCAATAATGATAATAAACACGAATCACACCTAAATTCAAAAATCAATGAACTTTGAAACTTCAAACTTCCACAACTGATGTCGAAACCCATCAAATCACGTCCGGTTGACCTCAAATTTTGCACACAAGTCACGTTTGACATTATGGACCTGCTCCAACTTCCGGAAGTAGAATCCGACCCCGATATCAAAAAGTACACTCCGGGTCAAACATTCCAAAAATTCTAACTTTTCACCATTTCAAGCCAAATTCTACGACAGACCTCCAAATCGCTATCCAGGCGCGCTCCTAAGTCTAAAATCACCCAACGGAGCTAACGAAACCATCAAAAATCCAATCCAAGGTCAAATACTAAAAAATCAAACTTGGTCAAACCTTTAAAATTTTAAAGCTTCTAGCTCAGAATCATTCTTCTAAATCAATTCCGAATAACCTAAAAACCAAAATCGATGATTCACGTAAGCCATAATGCATCATACAGAGCTACTTGTGATGACTTATTTTTTAGAACTCTATTCTGCGCTCGTTAGCCTTAAAAATCTTAATTTTACCCTCCTCGATTTGCGTGCACAGTCTAGGCGAAATTCTAGAAAGCTTTTATGTGGAAAAATTGAAGAAACAATGATTTTTAGCTTTAAAAATGATTCTTAGTTGACTTCGGTCAATATTTTGAGTAAACGGATCCAGATCCATGTTTTGACGGTCCTCATGTGTCCGTAGTAAATTATGGGACCTGGGCGTATGCCCAAAATCGAATTCCGAGGTCCCTAGCTCGAGATATGAATTTTTGATTAAAATTGAATTACAGAAAATAAATGGTATCGGGCCCGTATTTTGGTTCCGGATTCCGGTACAGGTGCGTTATGATATTTCTACCTTGTCTGTGAAATTTGGTAAGAATCAGAGCTGATTTGACGTGATTCGGACCTCCAGTTGAGAAAATAGTAATTTTAAGGTGTTCTTGAGAATTTCATTAATTTTTTGGTGCTAAATCCGTGGTTTTAGGTGTTATTTTGGTGGTTTGATCGCACGAGTGAGGCCGTATGTTGTTTTTAGACTTGTGTGCATGTTTGGTTTGGATCCCCGAGGGCCCGGGTGAGTTTCGGATAGGCTACAGGATGTTTCGGACTTAGAATTTCTGGTGTTTCAACTGTTTCTAGTGCACAAGTATTTTGTGCTTCGTGATCGAGAAGCCTCTCCCGCGATCACGAAGAAGAGATTAGTCAGGGTTGGTTTTAATCTATGCGAACGCGTGGAATAGGTCGCGAACAAGGAGCAACAGGAGTGTACCCTTTGCGAATGCGACCTGTCTACCGCGAACGCTAAGAACAAGGGACCTGGGGAAGGGGTCAGTAACATTCTACGCGAACGCGACACTTGGCTCGCGAACGCGGAGGCTTGGGGGGAATATACCTTTGCGAACGTGTAGGTTACCTTGCGAACGCGTAAGCCAATAGGCCAAAAAACTTCGCGATCGCGGCAGGCTTCTCTCGAACGCGATGAATACCTGTCCAGTGTTTTAAAAACAGACTTCAAGATGGGAATTGTTCAAAATTTCATATCTTCTTCACTAGAACTCAACCTTGGGCGATTTTTGAAGTGGGAATTCAACACCAAATCATAGGTTTGTGTTCTTAAACTCATTTCTTCCAATTTCCAGCAACACCCATTAGATTTCTAGTCCTAAATCTTGTTCTTTAAGGGTAGAAATTAGGGATTTTTTAAATTTTGGAATTTAGACCGCGACTTGTGGTCGGATTCCGAAACCAATTACATATTTGGGCTCGGGGGTGAATGGGTAAATGAATTATGGTCCGAACCTCGAGTTTTGACCAAGCGGGCCCGGGGTCAGTTTTTGTCTTTTTGGGGGAAAATTTGGGAACTCTATAATTGTGCATTGAAATTGATTTCTCTAGCGATAATTGATAGTATTAAGCTAATTATGACTAGATACGAGTGGGTCGGAGATGAATTCTAGAGGAAAAGTGGTACTTGAGCAGTGAGTGGCATGCAGATCGAGATAAGTATTGTGTCTAACCTTGGCTTGAGGGATTAGGTATTGTTGCCTATTTGCTATGTGTTGATTGCTGAGTACAACGTATAGGTGAGGTGACGAGTACCTATGCATTGTTTTCGAGTCCTAGCATGCGAGTGAGTCTTATTCTTGTGATCGTTTTATTCTTTATTCGTATTGTTCAAGCTTAGACTAGATATTCTTTATGTTGTTATTGTTTTTCGTTGTTTGGGTGAGGAAGAGTGTAAAGCAAGAAGGGTGATGCCATGCTATTATTTATTATCATTATCATGTGAGGAAGAGTGTAAAGCACGAAGGGTGATGCCGTGCCATTGCATATTTATTATCATTATCATGTGAGGAAGAGTGTAAAGCACGAAGGGTGATGCCGTGCCATTGCATATTTATTGTCATTATCATGTGAGAAAGAGTGTAACGCACGAAGGATGATGCCGTTCCATTGCATATTCATTATCATTATTATGTGAGGAAGAGTGTAAAGCACGAAGAGTGATGCCTTGCCATTGCATATTCATTACATTATCATGTGAGGAAGAGTGTAAAGCACGAAGAGTGATGCCGTGCCATTGCATATTTATTATCATTATCATGTGAGAAAGAGTGTAAGGCACGAAGGGTGATTTCGTGTCATTTCGTATTCATTATCATCGTTTCTGTCCTCTATTATGGGTAGGATGAGAGTAAAAGCACGAAGGGTGATGCCGTGCACTTGTTTATGCTATGTTTTAATATTTCTATTGGTGCAAAGTATGTTGATGCTGTATTTCTTTGCTGTTATCATTCTCAAGATTGTACCCCCCTCCCCTAGCATGTTCTCCCCCTCTCAGTATTGTCTGTGTAGTTTCTGTTATTTGTTATTATGCCCGTACATTATTTATCTGCATAGGTTTATGTTGTCGCCTTGTCCTAGCCTCATCACTACTTCGCCGAGATTAGGCTCGGCACTTACCAGTACATGGAGTTGGTTGTACTGATACTGAACTCTGCACTGTTCTATGCAGATTACGGTACTGGACCGAGTTGATCTCGTGTGGAGTTGCTGACTTCTGTCCCACAGGAGACCCAAGGTAGATCTGCCAGCGTTCGCGGACCCTGGAGTCCCCTTCTAGTTACTTTAGTTTACTGTTTATTTTATTCGATAACAGTTGTATTTTTCTTCAACTAGTATTTGTAGTAACTCTTATAAGTTCGTGAATTGTGACACCAGACTCTGGATAGTTGTATATGAATATTTGGATTATGATGAACTCCCACACTTCTTTAATCTGTTATGTTTTAAATTATTGTTATTTAGAGAATTGTTTAAAGACTTAGTGTATTAAATCTCTAATTGTTGGCTTGCCTGGCAACCGAATGGTTAGGCGCCATCACGGTCCCGACGATGGGAAATTCGGGTCGTGACAAGTTGGTATTAGAGCATTAGGTTGCTTAGGTCTCACAATTCACGGACAAGCTTAGTAGAGTCTGGGGCATCGGTGCGGAGACGTCTGTACTTATCTCCCAGAGGCTATAAAGTTAGGATTAAGTGTCACGCCCCCTCTTTCCTTGCGGTGATCGGGTTTATGAAATTCGGTTGAGACAACTCTTTCCTTTTGGGAAAAGGGTTTGTGTTTTTAAGAGTCACCACCTAACGATTTTTAAAGGTGCGTTAGAACACCAAAAGGGTTCATTTACAACTACGTTGTTAACCAGAGATAGGGTAAGGGCTTGAAATTATCCTAAGGGGAAGGTGTTAGGCACTCCTCAGGATCCACAAGTGTGGTTCCTGACCAAACAACTTTTGTGAATTTGTACGGTTTAGCAAACAAACAAATACAGGCTCAAATAAGAGGAGATTTAAGTCTTAAGCACGCAAATGTTTAAAAATAGTAAAGAAGGTTAGATTTTGAAAGGATTACGATATAAGCATATAAAGGATAGGGGGAAGTCCTAGGCTGTTTGTCATATGGATCACATCAATGCAATACCCGGTAATCACTCCTCGAAGAGGGGCTACACATTGTATTAGCGCACCGGTCATCATATCCATATTCTAACCTTTCCCACCCCGTGAAAAATCGAGTGTTGATCTCGACCTCTATTGCATGATGTTACCCGTACCTTCCTATCAGTACTTGAGGAAATTAGGACTCCTATCCTAAACGGAGGTTCTAGGCAGACCCTCAGGTTTTAAAGGTAAAAATTCTAGGGCGACAGAAAACAGGTAGGACTGAACATAAGGGAAGAACATGGAAAGAAATTAAGGGCTCAAGTATACCTCCACACATAGTACACATAAATAATATGACTCATACACAGTTAAGGTCTTTTGATTCAGATCCTAAAACATGGTATCTAAATGATAATAACAAAGAGGCAGATTTCCAATTTTAGCAATTTAATCACCTATGGCTTGCCTAGGCGGGAGACAGTGTATACTAATTGTCTGAATTGTTAGAGGGACTGTTGCAAATTATTAACTACACATGTTGTTCTAGGTTGTTCAGAACAAACTGAGTGAAGTGTTTTATACCTTTTACATGCACCAGTAGTTAGACTAGGTGTTGTTAAGCGAGTATGAACGAAATCCTAAAACATGGTATCTAATGCACATGTAGGGATGCAGAATGATGCATATGCAGAATTCTAAGAGGGATTTCTAAATGCTCACAACATTATGCACGATTTCAGAATATGCAAGAGTACAATTTGTTAGTGTTATCCTAGGGACAGGATTTCTAAGTGCGCATAGCTATATGAAACATGATTGCAGAAGATACCAATTATTAACGTTATTTACCCTATCAAAGAATTTTCTAAGTGATAAATGACAGTACTGAAACAAGATGCTGAAACAGTGTTCATAAAGCCTAAATAACATGATTTCTAATGCATGATATGCTTTGCACATGTTGATCCTAAACATGATTTCTATTGCGCAAATAAGGAATGTAAACCTAATAGCATGGTTTCTACCCTTTAATATTTATAACATGCATATTTACCCTTTTCCCTTTTAACTATCCATTCCCAATAGTTGTTTACAACAATTATTAAATTACAGAAGTGAATAAGAAAATAAGAAGTTACACTATAGGGAGCCTACTGATAGGCCCAATGTCTCCAGAAGCCTCATTGCCATTCTATCAACCTTTCACATGATCCGGGTGTGTCAGAGTTCCCTAAGGATCTCAAGGGATCCCGGGCAGTGCTCACATCCAGATTTCATAGCCAAGATAGAGTAAGTGCAGTGTGGAAAGTCCAACTCTTGTGTGTCAAAGTTCAGAGGGAGCTCAAGGGTCCCAAGGCAATGCTCACACAAGAGGGGCAGAACCTAATGTCTAAGAGTATAGTGAGAGTGCTTGATATAGTTTTGAAAAGATCAAGTAGGAAAACATCTTTTGAAAATAACTTGTTTGAAATAAGTTTTGAATAACAAAAGAAGACTGTTACTCAGTGAAAACAGTTTGAAAGGGAAGAGGGTAAGACAATCAGAGTCTCAGGATCAGAACAGTACACATAGAGCAAGAAACAAGAACCAAATCAGTTTAACACTCACAAGCAAGGACTGAGGGGTAGGGGACAAGTATGACACACGTAGGTATAGATTTGCATACAAGTTAGCACCATAGAAGTACTAAGGTATTACAACACTTAAATTCCATAGAAATAGTTTCTTCATAAAGAGGTTCAGGCCAGAAACTAACAGAATCAGATTGAGGGGGGTGCTAGGGGAGATAACATGCTGAATCTAAGAGAGGATAGGACAACTTAACAAACATACTAGTAAAGTGAAAGTACACATGCTAATTATAGGGTAAACAGTAGAACCACATGTAGAAGCACAAAAGGAATAAAAGAAAATTCAATACGAACATAAACATGTTGTTTTGGATGCTGTAAATCAAATAGAAGACATACCAGTCAAGATTGAGAGAATAGAACAGTAGTGTGCAGAGAAGTAGAGCAATTGGACAGTAGTGTGCAGAGAAAGAAAGCAGTAGAGCAAGTAGAGCAGTAGAGCAGTAATAAGTTACTCAGTCTTGGCTTTCAGCCGACTGAGTAGCCAGTAGTCAATAAGAGAGGGTGTGTAGGAAAGTAAGAGAGAGAGCAATGAGTATGCTTGTGTCTGTGTATGTGTGTTCTTGTAAGAGTAGTGCATTTATAGTTTGAAAACAGGTAGCAAATAAGGTAAAAATCAAAGTTCATTTGTGATTATAGAAATGTATACCAATTAGAATCAAATCAGTCTAAGGACTTCCTTTAATTAAGGGGTTAGAATTCAAACGGTAATAAGCAGTGATAAATAAGGAATGAAGTCATGTAAGACTGAACATGACATATAAGGAAACAAACATAGTACATAACATATAATAGAGGCTAGGTTCGACAAATTCTAATTAAGGAAAATGTCTAAGAATCAATTTGACAACATAATTAACCACAAAATAAGGCAAAAGAATTTTAGGGGTTGAAATCAGTAGAGTATCATGCGAAATCAGTGAAGAATCAATCACAGGGATTCAAAGATGGAAAATAGTGCTGATTTAAAACCAATTTATGAGAACAAGCGTAATAAACACTTAGTAGACAGAATCAGAACCTTAATAGGCCAAAATAGGGTAAAATGATACAAGTTAGGGATTCACTTAGAACACGGTATGAATCATCAGAGTAAACATGACATAGGCGGAAGAGATAAAGAGTCAGAAAACTTAATAGGCAAAAGTAGGGTAAAATCATAGAAAACTCAGGATTCTTGTGAAAATCGGGCACATATGTTGATAAAACAAACACATTACCTTAGAATCTAGGATTAAAACCAAGAATTTAGGGGTTTAACAAAATAAATCAGACAACAAGGGGAAAACCTCAAATAAACGTTTAAACATAATGAGAATCACAAGATAATACTAAAATCAGAAAGAAAACCGTTTAAAGGGGGTTTAAGAACCCTAGTTCTTAAAAAGATGAAGAATTGCTTAAAAACAGAGGGGTTTTAAGAGAGCAAGTGAAAACCTCAGAAGAAATGTAGATCTTTCACAGATCTACAAAGATCTAAAGATCTTAGAACTAGGGTTTCCAGAGAAAACCTAAAGAGAGAAGAGAAACTTAGATGCTACCGGCGTTTGGTCGGAAAATGCAAGAACCTTACTCGAACGGCCGTAGGAGGCCGAAAAACTTGGCATGGGACCAGAGATGGGAGTGATTGCCTCAGGGTCGCTTGAAAACCTTCATCAGTGACACAAACGTGAAAGGTGGAGCCTTAGGGTCGAGGAGGGATGAGAACCCCATGGTTTCCAGCAAGGGAGGTGGCCGGAGAGTAGAGACATAGCTCAAACGGGGGAAGGTTCTTGAGAGTCCCAGAGAGGGAGATAGAGAGACGGGTGACAGAATTAAGCGGGGAAAATATGAGAGATGGGGGGTAGTCACTTAGGTCTTAATTTGGAAAGGGGGAATCTGGACTGTTGATTTGAATTAATCAACGGTTCAGATTGAATGGGTGCTTGGGCCGGATAGGATTTTAGGTTTGAGATGGGTTATTGGTTTAATTAATTAGGTCAGGGGTTCGAGTTTAATTAGGCTAGAACTTAAGTAAAATTGGCTGACTATTAAATACCCAATTAAAATAGATAAGTAATTTATAAAAATAGCTAATAATTATATAATGAATTTGATGCTTAATAAAATTAAATTAAAATGATTAACCAATATTTAAGTATATAAATGGCTAATTACTGGATAAAATAGCATAAAACATATGATTAGGCTATAATTGCAATGTTATTGCAATTATAGCCAAAGAGTGCTAATTTGGCTAATTGTGAAATAATTTGGTCTTAATAGGACCAGAAGTAATAGACTAAATCAAGAAATTCTTTTGAAATCATTTGTAATGCGATTTTGTAATTGATTATTGGAAATAAAAATGTCGGATAAATTAAAATAAATTAATAAAACATATGGAAAAATTATAGAAAAATACCAATTGTTATGAAAACCTGATTTTGAAGGTATATATGAAAATTTAAAAATAATTTGAGGAAAAATTGGGTATCAACAGCTGTCACTCCTTACCCGGGAAGGATGAAAGAGTTGTCGGGTAAAGATATGATGGCCAATTTTGACCGAGTGAAATGGTTTGGAGAGATTCCGGCCTCACACTGGTTTCTGAGTTGCCTACATATCCCTGGTTTTACAGGAATCAGGTCGTATGTAGTTCGGGAGTCATCGGTGAAGTATACCGATGAAGTTTTACAAGAACGGACGCACAATATAGGGTTAGGTGAACAAATGGCTTACTGGGTAGTTTGGGAGAACTGGAGCGGAACCGCTCCTGCCGGGATGGCAGTTTGCTCACCGGATTACCTGAAAATAAATAATACAAGCATATATTGTGCGTAATTTAAACATGATGCAAATTCCCGTTGGACCATGAATGATGTCTTTAGACGGTTAAGGATGACGTCCTCAGACTATGACGTCCTGGGCTATGAATTGCTTGATGCAGGATTCGCAGGCCATGAGGATGGTGCCTCTGAACCATGATGCCTTTGAATAATGATATGAAGAGGTTGAAAGATATCCTCAGGCCATGACATGATGTTTTCGGGCTATGAAGATGGTGCCTCCGAACGATGATGCCATTGGATAAGTTGGCGATATTTCAGCCCATGAAATGCAGTAAAATGATGCTGACGAGACAGAACTTAGTCTTGCGAATAAAAGGGCAGAGCTTATCCCGAAAGTAAAGCGAAGTAAATAATGCTTGAGACAACGGTTAGTCTCGAAAGGTAAATTAGAGGCAAAGCTTAGCCTCGGAAGGCAGAATGGTAGCCTTATGCAATGCAGATGGAGATAGTGCTTAGTCTCAGAAGGAAGAATGGTAGCCTTATGAAAAATGTAGATGGAGGTAGAGCTTAACCTCGTAAGGCAGAATGGTAGCCTTATGAAAAGATGCAAATGCAGATGGAGACAACGTTTAGTCTCGGAAGGCAGAATGGTAGCCTTATGCAGAGATGCAAATGCAGATGGAGACAATGCTTAGTCTCGGAAGCCAGAATGGTAGCCTTATGCAAATGCAGATGGAGGCAGAGCTTAGCCTCGGAAGGCAGAATGGTAGCCTTATGAAAAGATGCAAATGCGGATGGAGACAACGTTTAGTCTCGGAAGGCAGAATGGTAGCCTTATGCAATGATGTAGATGTAGGTAGAGCTTAGTCTCGGAAGGCAGAATGGTAGCCTTATGCAAAGATTCAAATGCAGATGGAGATGGCGTTTAGTTTCGGAAGGCATAATGGTAGCCTTATGCAATGATGTAGATGGAGGTAGAGCTTAACCTAAGAAGGTAGAATAGTAGCCTTATGAAAAATGTAGATGGAGGTATATCTTAACCTCGGAAGGCAGAAATGTAGCCTTATGAAAGAAATAAAATTATAGTAAGAATTCTTAGCTGGTGATGAATTGCAGCATTGTGATTATTGAGAGAATTGTGACTGCGGAGCATTGAGGCATGTGCGAACATCGGCAAGTGCAACAGTTTTGGCGAGTCATATTTTGGACAACGTTTGTCCCCTGGGCGGACAGTTCGTTTAGGGATTTTGCAACCTTAGTGCCTGTAACCAAATAAAGATCATGAGTTCTATAAACGGGGCAGGGGGGGTTAGTTCGTATCCCCGCTGGCTTTTCTTGACTTGCTGGGCTCGATCTGATGATACTGTCTGTATTATTGGGGTAGTGTTGCTAAACAAAGCTGTTTCAAAAACAAACATGCATGATTTTGTAAAAGAATAATGTATAATAATTTTGGGATGAACCGACGACCGTGACACAGCTCAGGACATTGCAACCTCTCCTGCTACAGAATTTTGAGAGTCCTCCTCAAAATTCTGCCCCAGTTTGATGGGTGAATGTCTCTGATTGTTGCTCGTGCAGCGATTGGCTGATCTTGCTTCAGAATTTTGAGGGTCCTCAAAATTCTGCCCCAGTTTCCAATTGCGGGGAAAAATGAAATTTTTCTTGAATTGTGACCGAACCCATAGGGCTGCTTATGTATCCCCTCTTAAATGGGAATCAGGTCAAGCGTAGTTCAATTTACATCATTGAGAAAGCATAAAGATTACACATAGTAGCGTTTGATTGCATCTGAATTGATTGGCTTTGGCCAGACTTCTTCGTCCATTTCTGCGAGTATAAGTGCTCCTCCTGTCAGTACCCGGTGAACCATGTACGAACCCTGCCAGTTGGGAGAGAACTTCCCTTTGGCCTCGTCTTGATGTGGAAAGATCTTCTTCAGCACCAGCTGCCCCGGTGTGAACTGTCTAGGCTTGACCCTCTTGTTGAAGGCTCGAGTCATTCTGTTCTGATAGAGTTGACCATGACAGAATGCATTCATTCTCTTTCCTTCTATGAGGGCTAGTTTCTCATAACGGCTCTTTACCCATTCTACGTTGCTGAGCTCAGCTTCTTGTATAATTTTTATAGATGGAATCTCAACTTCGGCAGGAATAACAGCCTCAGTACCATAAGCTATCATATAGGGAGTTGCCCCTGTTGAGGTGCGAATTGTGGTGTGATATCCCAATAAGGCAAATGATAACTTCTCGTGCCACTGCTTGTGCCTTTCTATCATCTTCCTTAGTATCTTCTTGATGTTTTTGTTGGTGGCTTCTACAACTCCATTCATCCGAGGTCTGTAAACAGTGGAATTCTTGTGTTTGATCTTGAAAGCCTCGCACATAGCTTTCATCAAGTCACTGTTGATATTGGAACCATTGTCGGTGATGATTGACTCAGGAATCCCGAATCGACAAAAACTACGGTCGCGGACAAAGTCTGCCACGACTTTCTTAGTCACTTCTTTCTAGGATGCTGCTTCGACCCATTTGGTGAATAGCCATGTCGGGTACTCAATTACCCTGAGAACCTTGGCGTTGATCTGCTTGGTGACTTCTTCTTTGATTTTCAAACTCATGTCGGGTTTGAAATTCCCAAGCTTTTGTTTTACCAGTGGACACATTAAATTGGTTGGCAATTTGTGAGCCACAATAGACGTACTTAGACCAGTGATGTCGTCGTACGACCAGGCGAATATGTCCTCATACTCCTTTAGAAATTCTGCGTATTCTTTCTTTTCTGACGGCGACAAATGAATGTTGATTCGTGTTTCCTTGATGTTTTCTGAATCTCCCAGGTCGATGATTTTAGTCTCGTCCAGGTTGGACTTAGGTCTGTTCTCAAAATTTTCAACTTCTTTGACAATCTCATCAGGTATGTCATCTTCTTCTGAATCCACGTCCGTTTGTTGCGTCGTCTCATTGCATGTCACAGTCATTGGTTCATCAAGACAGGTAATAGTAATGTTGTATAGGTAAAGTAATGAGAGAAAAAATGATAGAAATAAATATTGATTCATAAAAAAAATGCTTTTGATAAATTGAACGATTGTTTTTAACATTGAAGATCTTATTGCAGGAATTAAAATGCGAAAAAGCAAATCATTTTGTAAAGAAAAATAATGAATAACACTCATTTTAGCCTTGCTACCCCGAGGCTCGTCGGGCTTTGGTTGTCCTGACAGTCCAATTCTTAAGGTACGTCCCTCTGCTCACATCCTGTATGGAAGGGCCTTCCTCCCCCTCCTCCTCGAGAATAACACAGCAGTCCATATCACTGTCCTCCAGAAACAAGTTCCTCATTGCTGCAAGTGCTTCTTCTTCGTCTGATCCATAAATAACGTCGGCCTGTTGGAAGGTCTGCTCCTGATGCGGTATTGGTTGCTCCAAAGGGTAATAAGGACCGCGACATGGTGGCGGCCAATTTTTGAATTCTTCCCAAGTGTATTCGTATCCCCAACCGAAAGTGGTGTCGTGCTTCTTGAGTTTGATAGGTTTGGAGATCCCCTGAAGGTTCTTGCCGAGCCCTTTACCTGGATCGTACCCTCGCCAATTCATCATACTTGCGATCTTGCTATCCCACCATTTGTATTTGTCGATAATGTTGACCCATTCAATGTGGTGGTAAGTTTCTCCACCCAGCTTCCGTCTTCCTTCAATCACCGGAATAGTCTGGCGACTGTAAATAGGGTTTCTACCATCACCATGAATAATCACCTCTTGGTGGTTCCACTCGAACTTTACTGCTTGATGTATCGTCGATGCTACGGCCCCAGCAACATGGATCCAGGGTCGTCCCAATAACAGATTGTAGGACGCTGGCACATCTATCACTTGGAAGTCCACCTCGAACCAGGTTGGCCCCATTTATCGGTATAGGCTGATCTCACCAGTGGTAGACCTATGAGATCCATCGAAGGATTTCACGTTGATCGCTCCATCCTTTATCTCATGCAGCCCTTAGCCAATTTCTTGAGCGTAATATATGGACAGATGTTAAGACTGGATCCTCCATCGATCAAGATTCTGGTAATGAAATAATCTTCGAATTGCACAGTGATATGCAGTGCTTTGTTGTGACCCAACCCTTCAGGTGGAAGCTCTTACTCATGGAAAGTGATTTGTGACTCTCCAACACTTGGCCCACCATATTAGCCATTTCTCCACTAGTGATGTTGTTTGGCATATAGGCTTCGTTCAACACCTTCAATAAGGCATTCTTGTGCGTTTTGGAATTCTGCAGCAAAGAGAGGATGGATATTTGCGTTGGCATTTTTTCAGTTGGTCGATGACCGAATACTCCTTGGCCTGTACTTTCCTCCAAAGGTCGTCCGGTCCTGTCTCGACAATGGGAGGCCGATTGGCAGCCTGCTTGCTGGGTTCAGCCAGATGTTCAGGGGTACAGACTCTACCAGTTGTTATCATACACTGCGCTGCAACAACTTCTTCAATCTTGAGTTTGTCTTTCCTTCTCGCCTCGGCTGTATAGTCCCATGGTACAACATTTGAATAGAAAGGTGGCGTGGTCGATATCACCATCGTGATTGGTGCAGCTACCCTCACTTCGAATGGAACATGTTCCTAGGGTGGTAAGGTGGCAACCTCAAATGGTGCGGGTGCATTTGCCGGAGACACGAACTCAACTTCAATCGATAATGGTGTCTTTGCAGGTGACGCTGCTTCAAACTCAAGAGGCATGGACATATTTACCTCAGCATCCTCAGACGGTTGAATCTGGACTATGATCGGCTTGAGAGTTACCGCAGGTTTCTTTGAATCATCGCCTTCTGCGATCAACCCGATTGATCCCTCGGGGTCCCAATCATCTTCTATTTCAATCAAGTGGATGCCTCCACCCTTATGGTCCGGAAGAGGATTGTTGCGGACATTTGGAGTGGATTCTTTTGCCACGATGACCTTGTTGTCAATCAGGGATTGTATCTTGTCCTTCAAAGAGCAACATTCATTGATGGTGTGCCCCTTCATGCCGGAGTGGTATGCACAGGATTTGTCTGGGTTGACCCATTGAGAAGGATTCTCAGGGGTTGCACCAGGGATGGGGGTGACATAACCAGTAGCTTTGAGCTTCTCATACAGCTGGTCGATGGGTTCAGCAATGGCGGTATACTATTTTGGAGGTCTGCGATAAAAATTAGGACGATGTCTAGGGAAGTTTTGACGGGTAGGGGGGATTGGTAATGAGATGGTTGGGAATTGTAAGTGTGGTAGACATGAGCGGGTTGTAAGTATCTGGGTGAGGCAGGTTGATATGTTGGTGGTGTAGGTGATTGATAAGTTAGTGGTGGAGGTGATTGATAAGTGGGTGGTGGAGCTGGTATGAGGGTGAGGGTTCTTGGTAATTTGGGGTTGGTTGATATTGGGTAAGTTTGGTATTTGAGTGGGTATTTGGTTCTTTGTGCAACCATCACGGCTCCCATGTCTCTTTTCTTAGACACACCACCAGACTACAAAGCCTTATTTGTAGCTTGCAAGGCTTCAAAATTTGTGACTATACCGCTCTTGATACCTTCTTCAAATCGTTCACCTAATTTGATAATGTCGGAGAACTTGTGGTTCTCAATCATCATCAACCGTTCATAGTACTGCGGGTCCTGGGCCCGGAAAAAGAACTTGTTCATCTGCTCCTTTTCTAAGGCGGGTCTGACCTTAGCAGCTTCGGACCTCCAGCGAGTAGCATACTCGCGAAACGTCTCCATGGGTTTTTTCTTTAAATTCTGGATATAGAACACATCTGGTGCGTTCATTGTGTTGAACCTGAATCTGTCCATAAAGTCAGATGCCATGCTCACCCAATTCGACCATTTCTTGGGACCTTGGCTGATGTACCAAGGCAACACATCTCCTTTCAAGCTTCTCATGAACAACTTCATGCAGATCCTTTCATCCTTCCCTACTCCAACCAGCTTGTCACAATAAGTTCTCAGATGGACCCTTGGATCACCTGTACCATCAAACATTTCAAACTTAGGAGGTTTGTATCCCTCAGGCAGTTCAACATCGGGTTGTATGCAGAGGTCTTCATAGTTCAACCCTTCGACTCCTTTGATTCCCTCGACGCCTTGAACCCGGTTGGTCAACTTCCTAAGTTCCTTGGCCAAGTTCTTGATAAGCAGGTCCTTTTCGTCAGACTCAGGTATGTATGTGATAGGGAGAGTGGAGTGTGGCATGGTCTCCACGTAGATGGGATTGTTATGGTGGCCTGGCGCATGAGTGTGGAAATGGTAATTTGTGGAGTTATGAGGTTCTAGGATAAGCAGTGGAGTGTTATTTGGAGTGTGGCAGGCATTGCATTGCGCTGGAAGAGTTTGGTTCTTTGGTGGGGTGTTGTGATAATGAGTTGCGGGATGATTTTTCTGCTTTGGGATGTTTTGAGGAGGTGTAGGATTCTGGATGTTGACGTCTGGGACGTTGAGGGTGAATGGCAGGTTTGCCAGATTCCTAACTTGATCAAGCTCTTCTTGAAACTTTGACAACTTCCGTTTCAGCTACGACACAATTTCATTCTGAATCCGAATACCCTGGCCATCAGTGGCCTCTACCTGTTCAACCACATTCTCATTTCTGTTGTTGCCTTAATCTTCATTTTCATTTTGCCTTTGTTCTTTCCTTTAGGAGGACTAAAAGGAGGAGAGGGTGGAGTACCCCTGGATCTTGTAAGATAGGATGATGATGCCAGAGTGCATGAACTAACCTTTGGGAAGGGAATAAATAAATAAAGAAAGAGGAAAACAAAAACAAAAGGTAGCCAAGTCAGTGAGGATTATGAAAAGTATTGCAGTATTTAAACACATAGTGCGGGAATGTAAAGCGCTTCCTAATTTGGGGACCTCTTTTGTGACCGAGGTAGGCCTAGCGACAAATTAATTTGGAGAACTTAAGATGCTAAATGCCTCATTTATTGATAAGAAAATAGACGAATCCCAAAACGACACTAAATAACAGGAAGTAAAGGTCACTAATGGTCATTGGCCTTATTACATTGATAAAGTAAAAGAAAGACATTCCTATCTACTTGGTACCAGAAGGACCTTCCCCAGACTCGGCATTCTTGCTTCCCTCGTACAGTTTCCCGTACTCGCGAATTCCCAGCAACAGGTATGCTCTGGCTAGATGTCCTCCTTCGATCCCTTCAGCCTTTTGACAGTCTTCAATCCTTTTGAGAAATTTTTCCTCCAGCTCCACTATGCCTCGCTCCAAATACCCTAACCTTTTGTTGGTGCTGATAGCCATATCTTTCCATTCCTTGATCAGTTTCTTGCTAGACCCATGTATTTCGTGGTGCTCATCCTCACACTCACGGATCCTCTTGCGCAACTGGTTGTATTTGACTTGTGCCTCGGCCTTTTCATCTAACCTTGTGGCCCTGAACGAACCCTGGCTCGCTCAGACCACCCCAATTTTCTGCCAACCAACCAGGATAGAAAGAGGTACAACCGGCATGATATCTGTATGGCTCGATGGTGTCCTTCTCCATTACAATCTTGTATGTGCCACATGTGCTGGGCTTGACACTTGTGAGGACTATCGTCATTTTGGAAGTCAGCTCGAAGATTGCTCATCTTGTCGATCCTGGGTATGACTTTCTTCCTACCCGCTTGCCTCATAACTCGAAGAGGGATGTAAGGATATGTTCCTCTTAGACCAATTAGTATTAGGAACGGTGCATCTCTGGAATGGGCGATGAACTCCTCTGTGGGAAACCACTCGAACATCCATTGAACCTGTTCTTCAGTCAGATTATCAAAGAGCTCGACCCATCCTTTGGCGTTCTCAGGCTGAGCAAACATGTCGGGGATGTAATTCATTCGCTTTGGATGGTAGAAGCGATGTGGTCATCCCAAACTCTTCAATGAATTTCTTGTCGGTATTCGCCCTTTTGGAGATGTTCCATGAGCCAAAGCTGAAGTAGTAGATTGCAGCCTTCGAGGTGTCTTGCCCCTCGTTGACACTTTTCTAAGGCTCGATATACGTCTGCAATGATCATGGGCACAATGTTGAAGTTTTGCCCACCAATTCCTTCCATTAGTGTCTTGGTTACCATGGCCAATCTACTATGGATTCTCTCCTTCTTTATTGGAAACACAATTAGACCCAATAAGTAAAACATGAAGACGAATACTCTACAATGGATGTGTCCCAAGGATGTGATGGAAAAGTCGTCATGGTAGGTACGGTATGATTTGCTGTGACCGTACCTTTCGTACAAGTAGTCAAAATGGATGTATGACTTCTTTAAGCATACCAGTTCTGCATTCTTTTTCAGACCCATCATTTTGAGGAAACCTTTGCATGTGCGGTTCTCAGGCATTAGCAACCCCGGGGTTTCCCATACTAGGCCAGTCAGTCCTCCTATTTCCTCCAGCAAAGGTGTCATTTCAATGTCCCTAAAGCGGAACACGGACCTTTCACAATCCCATAACAGGGTAGCAGCCTCTATTATCATGTTGTTAGGCTGGATTTCTAGGAGGGATGGTAGATTGACTAAGTATTTTCTGACGAGAGTTTTTTCACTAGAATGTAAATCTTCCCACCAACTTAGCAATCTTGGATGGATATTGGAGACCATGTCGAATCTGGGGACTTCGTGCCTCATTTTTCTGCAAGGAAAACAAGGTTAGGCCTTACCCCCACCATACTCGACTATTTAAAATCAACAATTAGCATAAAGCAGTCAGTTCTCCAAATAAATGCACAGAACATGAAGATGTCCGTTTGGGTTTAGGGAAACCCATTAGACTTTTGGATAAGGTAATCTTAAAAGCTATCGTGCGGACCACACTTTAGCCTGGCTAGATTTGACCATGATGCATGAAACAACATAACGGGGTAAGGTTTCTATGGGGTTCTAGATTGGTACCCTCAAGCGGATAACTCAAGGGGGAAAGGCACGGAACCGTCGACCGCACCACTGATCGACTAGTTTTACCGCAAATAAGCCTTTCCGAATTTAGGGGGTAATAATATAGGAAGAGCGCAACCACTCATCAAGTTGCTATGGTATTTTGTTTGGCCCGAGTGGAGTATGATGTTGAATCATGATTATGCAATAAACAGTAAAACATGTAATCATGTATTTGCACGTTATGAAAGAAGTAAATACAATAGTTTATAATTTAAAAGTGGTTACAAAGGAAGGAAATAGAAAAAAATGTCAGTTACTTTTGAAGAAAATAAAAAAATAAAGGCTTAAAGAAATAGACAAGTAATTGCACATAAAGGAAATGTGAAGAGGTAAAAATTCACAAAGCAATTTTGAAAATGGTAAAAGCCTGAAATTCACCAGCAGAGTCGCCATGCTGTCGCGACCCCTCTTTCCTCGCGGAGATCGGGTTTATAACATTCGGTTGAGACAACTCTTTCCTTTTGGGAAAGGGGTTTGTGTTTTTGAGAGTCGCCACCTAACAATTTTAAAGGTGCGTTAGGACACCAAAGGGGTTCATTTACAACTACGTTGTTAACCAGAGATAGGGTACGGGCTTGAAATTATCCTAAGGGGAAGGTGTTAGGCACCCCTCAGGATCCACAAGTGCGGTTCCCGGCCAAACAACTTTTGTGAATTTGTACGGCCTAGTAAACAAACAAATACAGGCTCAAATAAGAGGGGATTTAAGTCTTAAGCATGCAGATGTTTAAACATAGTAAAGAAGGTTAGATTTTGAAAGGATTATGATCTAAGCATATAAAAGATAGGGGGGAATCCTAGGTTGTTTGTCATATGGATCACATCAATGCAATACCCGGTAATCACTCCTCGAAGAGGGGCAACACGTGGTATTAGCGCACCGGTCATCATATCCATATTCTACCCTTTCCCACTCCGTGAAAGTAACTAAATCGAGTGTTGGTCTCAACCTCTATTGCATGTTGTTACCCGTCCCTTCCTATCAGTCCCGGAGGAAATTAGGACTCCTATCCTAAAGGGAGGTGCTAGGAAGACCCTCAGGTTTTAAAGGTAAAAATTCTAGGGCGACACAAAACAGGTAGGACTGCACATAAGGGAAGAACATGGAAATCAATTAAGGGCTCAAGTATACCTCCACACATAGTACACATAAACAACATGACTCATACACAGTTAAGGCCTTTTAATTCAGATTCTAAAACATGGTATCTAAATGATAATAACAAAGAGGCAGATTTCCAATTTTAGCAATTTAATCACCTAAGGCTTGCCTAGGAGGGAGACAATGTATACTAATTGTCTGAATTGTTAGAGGACTGTTGCAAATTATTTACTACACATGCTGTTCTAGGTTGTTCAGAACATAGAATTGTTGCTAGTTGTTTTAGAGAAACTGAGTGAAGTGTTTTATACCTTTTACATGCACCAGTAGTTAGACTAGGTGTTGTTAAGCGAGTATGAATGAAATCCTAAAACATGGTATCTAATGCACAACTCGGGATGCAGAATGATGCATATGCAGAATTCTAAGCAGGATTTCTAAATGCTCACATCATTATGCACGATTTCAGAATATGCAAGAGTACAATTTGTTAGTGTTATCCCAGGGACAGGATTTCTAAGTGCACATAGAAATATGAAACATGATTGCAGAAGATACCAATTATTAACGTTTTTTACCCTATCAAAGAATTTTCTAAGTGATGAATGACAGTACTGAAACAAGATGCTGAAACAATGTTCATAAAACCAAAATAACATGATTTCTAATGCATGATATGCTTTGCACGTGTTGATCCTAAACATGATTTCTATTGCGCAAATAAGGAATGTAAACCTAATAGCATGGTTTCTACCCTTTAATATTTATAACATGCATAACTACCCATTTCCTTTTTCACTATCCATCCCCAATAGTTGTTTACAACAATTATTAAATTATAGAAGTGAATAAGAAAATAAGAAGTTACACTATTGGGAGCCTACTGATAGGCCCGAGGTTTCCATAAGCCTCATTGACATTCTATTCACAACCTTTCACATGATCCGGGTGTGTCAGAGTTCCCTAAGGATCTCAAGGGTTCCCGGGCAATGCTCACACCCTGATTTCATAGCCAAGATGGAGTAAGTGCAGTGTGAAAAGGCCAGCTCTTGTGTGTCAATGTTCTGAGGGAGCTCAAGGGTCCCAAGGCAATGCTCACACAAGAGGGGCAGAACCTAATGTCTAAGAG
>ML306689.1:0-16960 GCA_005239505.1 Nicotiana paniculata
ACCTAAGCTTAGGTGTGTTACTTACTCAGTACATGGGGTCGGTTGTACTGATACTACACTTCTGCACATTGTGTGCAAATATTGGGTGATGTTGTTCTCGTGCTTGATGGTTGCTGGATTTGAAAATGTACCTACATTCCTGTTGTAGTTGCCTCTTTTTCATGGTAGCCTTAGATTTATAAAAACCTCTGTTTATGTACTTTTCAAATATTCTATTCTTAGAAGCTCATAATTTGTACTACCAGTCCTTGGGGAATGTATAAGATTTAGATAATTCCTTTTGTTTAATTGTCTTATTAATATTAGTGGAATTGGATAGTTATGAGTTGGCTTACCTAGCGGGTTGGGTTAGGTGCCATCAGGACTAGTGGATTTTGGGTCGTGACAAATATGGTGGCCGATGCCTTGAGTCGAAAGGATGAGAGCTTGGGTATTTTAGCATATCTACCGATGACAGAGAGGCTATTAGCATTAGAGGTTCAGGCCTTAGCCAACCAGTTTGTTAAATTGGATGTTTTGGGAGCCCAACCGAGTTCTTGTCTGCGTGGTTTCTCAGTCTTCTCATTATGATCGTATCAGAGAGCGTCAATTTGACAACCCCCATTTTCTTGTCCTCAAGGACACGGTTCAACACGCCGATGTCAAGGAGGTTACTATTGGGGATGATAGTGTGTTACGGATGTAGGGCCGGTTATGTGTGCCTAATGTGGATGGTTTGCATGAGTTGATTCTTCAGGAGGCCTACAGTTTGTGGTACTCCATTCATTCGGGTGCCGCTAAGATGTATCAGGACTTGAGGAAGCACTATTTGTGGAGAAGGATGAAGAAGGACATAGTGGAGTATGTAGCTCGGTACCTAAATTATCAATATGTGAAGTATGAGAACCAGGGGCCAGGTGGTTTGCTTCAGCGGCTTGAGATTCTTGAGTGGAAATGGGAGCGCGTCACCATGGACTTCATTGTTAGGCTCCTACAAAGTCAAAGAAGTTTGACGCGGTATGGGTAATTGTGGACAAGTTGACCAAGAGTGACTACCTATTCTTCAGAGCAGTTGGCTCTTATTTATATCGATGAGATTGTCCGACTTCATGAAGTACCGGTATCCGTCATCTCTGACTGGGGTACACAGTTCACCTCGCATTTCTAGAAGGTTGTACAACATGAGCTAGGCACACGGGTTGAGTTGAGTACTGTATTTCACCCACACACAGACGGACAGTCTGAGTGTACCATTCAGATATTGGAGGATATGCTTCATGCTTGCGTTATGGATTTCGGGGGTTTTTGGGATCAATTCTTATCACTTGTAGAATTTCCCTACAATAACAACTACTACTAGTCGAGTATTCAAATGGCTCTGTATGGGGCTCTATATGGGAGACGATTTCGTTCTCCAGTTGGGTGGTTTGAGCCAAGAGAACTAAGTTATTAGGCACGGATCTGGTTCGAGATGCTTTGGAGAAGGTCAAGATGATCTATGATCGGTTTCATACAGCCCAATCTAGATAGAAGAGTTACGCAAATAAGAAGGTTCGCGATGTTGCATTCATGGTTGGAGAGCGAGTCTTGCTCCAGGTTTCACCCATGAAGGGTGTGATGAGGTTCGGGAAGAAAGACAATTGATCCCTAGGTATATCGGACCTTTTGAGATCCTTGATAGGATTGGGTAGGTGGCCTACAAGCTTGCTTTGTCACCTAGTTTATATGTGGTTCACCCAGTGTTCCATGTCTCTATGCTACGGAAGTATTATGGTGATCCATCTCATGTTCTAGACTTCAGCACAGTCCAATTGGACGAGGATTTGACTTATATTGAGGAGCATGTGGCTATCTTGGATCGACAAGTCCGGTAGTTGAGATCAAAGGATATTTCTTCAGTGAAGGTTCAATGGAGGGGTCATCCAGTTGAGGAGGCGACCTGGGAGACCGAGCACGACACGCGGAATCGTTATCCTCATCTATTCACCACTTCAAGTATGTCCTTATGCACGTTCGAGGACGAACAATTTGTTTTAAAAGGGGGAGAATGTAATGACCCGATCGGTTGTTTTGTGTAATTTCACCCTCTTACCCCTTTTATTGCTTCACACATGTGTGTTTATGATTTTATGACTTGCTGGGTTGGTTAGTTTTGTTCTAGGAAGCTTTCAGGTTGATTTGGACCCTTGGTTCTTGACTTAGAAGTTCAAATTTGAAAATGTTGACCAAACTTTGACTTTTGTGAAAACAAACTCGGAACCATGTTTCTATGACTTCGATAGCTTTGTATCGTGATTTTGGACTTGGGTGTATGCCCGAAATTGATTTTGGAAGTCCGTAAGTTGAATTGTGTTGATTTGCCGAAATTTGGGAATTTAAAGTTGAAAAGTTTGATTGTAGGTTGACTTTTAGCTAACGAGCTCGTAATTTGATTTTTGGGACTTGGAATAGGTCTGTTATGATATTAAGTACTTGTCTGCAAAATTTGGTGTCGTTTGGAGTTGATTTGATAGGATTCAGACGCTTAGTTGTAATTCTAGAAGTTTTTGAAAATTTCTTTGAAAATCATACATTTTAGTGTTCAATTCGTAGTTTTAGATGTTATTTTTGTGTTTTTATCGCACGAGCGAGTTCACATGATGTTTTAGACTTGTGTGGATGTTTGGTTTGGAGCTCTGAGAGCTCGGATGAGTTTCAGACATATTTTGAAAGGTTTTTGGACTGAAAATGGAAGTTGGTGTCTTGTGCCCTCTGGTGTCGCAATTACAAACACCAGAGTCGCATTTGCGACCATAGCAGCAAACTTCAAGTATCGCAAATGTGAAGCCTTTGTCGCATTTGCGAAGAAATTCTGGGCTGGGCTAGGTTCACATTTGCGATGATTTTATCGCAATCACGTGGATAGCAGGGGTCGCAAATGCGATCCCATCTTCGCATTTGCGAAGAGCTTCCCAAGACTTCAGTGCCGCACTTGCGAGGCTTTCTTCGGAATTACGATATCTGCAACTGAACATAAGGGCTGAAAATCGGGATTATCTCTCTTTTTTGAACCCTAGACTCGGTAGGAGGAAATTTGGAGAGGGGATTTTCACCTACAAACCTTGGGTAAATTATTTTAATCTATTTATAATCATATTCCATCAACATATTTTAGATATTAACATCAAAATCATGTGAATCAAGTGAAAATTTGTGAAACTTTGTCAAGTTTTTGAAAAATAAGAAATTAAGTTTTGAGAGTCGATTTGGACTCTGGATTTTGAATCTAATCACATATATGAACTCGTAGGGTCATGGGTAGAAGGAATATACCATTGGACCCGGGTTTTGAGCGGGCGAGCCCTGGTTTGACTTCTATTGACTTTTTGGGAAAAGTGTAAAGATATTAACTTTATCTATTGCATTTGAATTCCCTAGCATTGTTTCATGATATTGAGTCGATTTTGGTTAGATTTGAGCTGTGTGGAGGCAGATATTAAGGAAAAGATTATTTCCGAGTATTGAATTGGCCTAATTGAGGTAAGTGTCTTGCCTAACTCTGTGTGGGAAACTATCCCTTAGGATTGGTAATGTTTGACTCAATTGTATTAAGTGAAATCGTGTACGCAAGGTGACGAGTGGGTACATGGGTTGTGCGTGGTATTTGACCGGTTTAGGCTACTTAGACTATTTCCATGCTTTAGTTTAAATGTCATATCATGTTCTACATTCTCATAGTTAATTTATCTTTAATTGTGTTAGACTATCCTTACATATCTTAATTGACTTGTTTAGTACTTGGTTTACATCCTACTTGCTACATTGCTCACATGCTTTAGTTGAACTTGTTGCCTATTTTATTGTTACATGTTATCTCTTCATTGTTAATTATCATTATTTGAAGTTATTGTTCGTGTTTTCTCTTTTCTTATTGGTTTTCGTTACTTGAACTAATTGTTCATGTTATCCCTTTACAAGTGGCTTCCCATTATTTGAGACTCATTGTTAAATATTATCTAATATTGTGGTTATACATTATTTATTTTATTGTTGAGTTATTTGGTGTTGAATTTGTGAAAGTCGATAATACGTTGAGGCGATGTTGGTTATTGTTGAAACATCTATCTTATTGAGCATTTTTCATCCATTGTTGTTGTTGATATTCTTGTATACGTTGTGGTGGAGCCGTAAACTATTGTTGTGAAAATATTGAAATTGTTGTTGTTGGAAAGTTGTGATATACGGGCACTTGTGGTGCGAATTGTTATTGTGATATAATATTGACGTGCATGAATCTGTATAAGGCTTGGGGTTGATGTGCATGCGGCGGTATAAGGTGGGACTTATGTACGTGCTTCTTGTAGGGGAACTACGTGAAGCCACGCGACGCCATAAGGTGGGCTAAAGTGCGTGTAGTTATTTCCGGAAAATTATTTTCAAAACATATTTTCAAATGTAAGGCTCACACAGCGGTATAAGGAAAGATTATGATTGAAATTGATAAATGTGAATACGAGGCGGTACCTTGGTTGTGATTCTTGATTATACGAGGCGGTACCGCGGTTTTGATTTCATTATACACGATAAGTTACTTCGATGTGATTCTTGTTGTTTATTTCATGTTGCAAAGTGTTTTGGTGGGGAATATATCTTGTTGTTTCATTCTTTATTGTTCTATCAGTTTTTGTCCGTACATGATCATTGTAGCCCCTTTAGTTGCTTATTTTATGTTATTCCTATTGCTGATTTCCGGTACTAGTTCATGTTATTAGCTTGTTTTGTATCAGTTATTTATTCACTTTCTATTACATATCTGTATTACTTTTTCATACTGTTTATTTTATATCCTAGTAGGTGTCTTGACCTGGCCTCATCACTACTCTACTGAGGTTAGGCTCGATATTTATTGGGTACCATTGTGGTGTACTCATATTACGCTTCTGCACATTTTTTTGTGTGCAGATTCAGGTACGTCTGCTCGTACCGGACGCTAGAATTGATAGAGTTGCTGCTTGGGAGACTTCAAGGTATACCCGATCCACGTCCGCAGGCCTCGGAGTCACCTTCCCTTTTTATTTTGTTTACTGTTGTAGTTCTTTCAGACATTGATGTTGTAGCTATCCTAGTTTTTATTCTATAGAGCTTATGACTCAGTTCCACCGATTTTGGGGTGTATATTGTGAGATTCTGTCTTCGGAAGGTTCTTTTATCAATTATTCAGTTATTTTCAGTAACTTGTTAATTATATATGTTCAATTATTATTAGTTGTTAGGCTTACCTAGTCGTAGATGTTACGTATCAGACATCCTATGGAGTGGAAATTGGGGCCCTGACATTAACTGGCCTAGGGAAAACATATGATTGAGTGCCAAAAAATGTCCTTTGATATATGTTGGACAAAAAGGATTTCATATATCTATATTATATTAAAAGCACGAAGGCCCTATCGAAATGTCGTTCGTCTTTTTTTACCCTTCTTAAGTGTATTATATATTGGATATAATTGTAAATGTAATAACTATTTTCTTCAAAATAAATAAGAAGGGATTCAAATTCCATGGTCTATTTGGTCTTAGTTTAGGACTCAAACTCTTCAAAGTACTGACCGAATTAGGCTTCTATCTATTTGGTCTTAATTTAGGATACGTCCCTTTTGATCAGTTTGGGATTCAAATTCCATGGTCTATTCGGTCTTAGTTTTGGACTCGAATTCTTCAAAGTTTACTGATCGAATTAGGCTTCTCCTTTCGTTTCTTCCCAATATTTTGGTATCAATACAGTAGAAGGATTGTCCCTTCCATTTTTTACTCTTTGTTTTGGAATCAATTTAGGTTTCTAGAATTTTACAACTATAAAAGAAGCTATTATTCTACATTCTTTGTCGCAAACTGACATCCCCATTTGTCACGATCCAAATTTCCAACCGTTGGGACCGTGATGGCGCCTGACATCGCACTCGCTAGGCAAGCCAACGTTATAATTTAGCTAACCATTTTCTTTTACGAATAATTAAATATAGGTAAACAGTTTAAAACAAGTGGTCACAATTGCGGAATTTAATAAATACTGCTTAACCATAAACTATTACTACCACCCAGAACTGGTGTCACAATCCACGAACATTCTATGAATATCTACAAGTATTGTTCTGAAAGAAAAGTACATATGTCTCTAAAGAAAATAAAATAGAAATGTAGAACATAGGAAGGGAGGCCAGGACCTGCGGAGGCCTGCAGGACTACCTTGGGTCTCTTGGACGACCTCTCGATCAGCCACAATCAGCTCCAAAATCTGCATAGAAAGTACAGAGTACAATATCAGTATAACCGACCCCGTGTACTGGTAAGTGCCAAGCCTAACTTCGACGAGGTAGTGACGAGGCTACGGTGGGGCATTTATAATATAACCTGCATACAGTTTATAATAAAGCAAAAAGGGAGTACGAAACGAAATAAAACAGAAACTTGCTGTAAATAAATAAGGAACCCAACTATCTTGCCAGTACTCAGCTATAACCAATTCTTAAGAGAATTTCAATGCTACAGAATAAAATCACAGTAGAAGTAGAATACATAAACAACAAAATGATGCGGTGTGCATCCCGATTCCACCATATAATAAGTAACAACATGAACATTCACCCTTATTACTCATGTTGCGGCGTGCAATCCGATCCCACCAGTCCACCCTTATTACTCCTCAATATATCTCCCTTATTTCTCCTGTTGTGGCGTGCAACCCGATCCCACTTGTCCACCCTTATTACTCCTTGTTGTGGCGTGCACCCCGATCCTACCAGACAATCACCAGTCACACAATAAGAACAAGTCTTTAACAATTTAGCTCAAAACCCTCCACAACATTTATGCCTCAAACTAATGCAAACGGAGATCTAAACAATTATGAAACTTCATCAATTAATTCTACACAGCGAGACCAACCGAAATATATTATGAAACACCGGCGAACCAGCTTAAACCAATAATATAACACCATGAAACTACAGAACAACTAATACTTTCAAATAAAGAAACAACATCTAACAGGAAGCAATTAGACATAGAAGCATCAATAAGTAGGAAACAGTCAAGACAAGAAGATAATAAATTGGGAACGGGGAAGGGAACAGGATAAATAACTAATTTGGCGGCGCATAGGTACTCGTCACCTCACCTATACGCCACACACATGAAATTCCACATAACAATCAAGTCGGGGATTACTAATACCTCAAGTCGAAGTTAGACCAACACTTACTTCTCTGACGACCAACTCAAAGCTCAATTATTGCTTTTCCTATATTTTCCACCTCCAAACCACTCGTATCTACGATTTGGGGAAGAAATTGCCTTAGAGAAATCGCCCTAGGTCGATTATCCCTTTGAAAATAAGAAGAAAAGGGCTGGAATTCGAATTAAATGAACTCACTGCCTGACCTTCGTGCCTGCGGTGCTTGGGTCGCATCTGCGCATCCGCACGTGCGGATAGAGCATTCGCTTCTGCAGAAAAGGACTGGGTTGCACCTGCGAAGGGCTTCCGCTTATGTGGTCCCGCTCCTACGAGAAGGAGTCTGCATATGCAAAAAATCAATTCCAGGCCTGGGTCGCACCTGCGAGCTCGCAAGTGCAGGCACACTAGATCTGGTGCACCAACAGTCTTGGTTGAGTTTTAACTCAACTCGTGCATCGCCCGAATGGCACCCGGTCCCTCGGGGCTCCCAACCTGTGATGACCTAAGGGGTCATTTTATAAAAGTAGACTTCGTTTCATGCTAAATAATCATAAAAAGACTAAAATTAAATACCTCAATTTGCGTGCGCAGTCCGGGCGTGAAACCGGAAAGCTGTTATGTGAAAATATGAGAAATAGTGATTTTGAGAATTTAAATTTGATAAAAGTTGACTTTGGTCAACATTTTGAGTAAACATATCCGGATCTGTGTTCCGACGATCCCGAGAGGTCCGTAGTAAAATATGGGACTCGGGCGTATGCCCGAAAATGAATTCTGAGGTCCCAAGCCTTAGAAATCAATTTTTGAAAGAAATTGTTTTGCTGAAATGTTTATGAATTAAAGAAAAGAAATAATGCTTGAACCCGTTGGTATCGGGCCCGTATTTTGGTTCCGGAGCCCAAAACTATATATTAAGAAAAGGTATTATATATATAGGACTTGAAACCTTAAAGCCGCCGGAAATATTTATTTGAGTTCCTTTTCTCCGGCGATTGATCGAAGATTGTTTCATCGGAAACTACGAACTAGATTTGTTGCAACTGCACTTTCATTAGTCTTCTTACTGTCTTGCTTCCGCATTAGATCAACAGGTTTGCTCATGATTGTTACCTTTTTGTTGCAATCAAGTTTTAAATTTTTTTTTCTTTTTTTTTGTGAAATTTGTGATATGGGTTTCATTTAATTCTTGAATTGCTTCTTGGAATTGAAGTATTTGATAATGCTGAAAGTTCTTAACGACTTTTTTTTGGAGGATTGGGATTATGGTTTTCGTGATTTAAATACCAAGATTTGATTTTTATGACAAATTAAATCATATTTCTATTGTTGGACTTATTGAACTCAAATCATACTAGACTGTAATCAAGGAAACTCCGATTTATGTTGAAGATACAAAGAAAGTAGAACCTCTAATGGAAAGAAAATAGCAGTTTAAAGGTAATCCAATTGACTAGGTTCTCATTTTGTTGTGGTGCTGAATATGACAATTTGTTGAGCACTAATAAGTGTTCTTTGAGAAAACCTTGCATTTAATTCATAACGTAAACAAAAAAATAATCACCATGTTAGAAGAGTAACCGTTTATTACTGTTGATATTATATTAATAGCCAAAAGAGTAATCCGCTTCTAGCCAATCTAAATCCAGAGAAGTAAAGTAAATAGGTCCTTATTTGAGATTTTTCTCGCAAAAAAAAAAACTGAACTTAAAAGTTGGATCTTTAACGTGTTCTTCTAATTAAGAGAGGGAGTGATACATCGAAGATTTACCTGTTGATCCCAATTTCTCAAATTCAACATCTGGGTTTTCATGGAAGAAATTGGGAGTTTGGGTAGAATTATGGAATTTAGTAAAAATTAAATTTTGACCTTGAATTTGGGTCGGATTTCGAACTAATAGCATATTTGGGTTCGTGGGTGAATGGGTAAGCGTAATCTGGTCCAACTCCCGAGTTTAGACCAAGCGAGCCCGGGGTCGGGTTTTCACCTTTTTTTTAGAAAACTTAGGAAAAATTATATTTTTCAATAAAGTTAGTTTCTTTAGCATTAATTAATGATATTATTTAATTGTAATTAGATTTGAGCAATTTAGAGGTGAATTCAAAAGGAAAAGCAATAATTGAGCAGTGAGTGGCCTTCGAAATTGAGGTAAGTGTTTGGTCTAACATTGGCTTGAGGGAATAAGACTCCCCACTTATTTGCTATGTGAAATGCATGGGCATGGTGAATAGGTGTGGTGACGAGTGTCTATGCACCACCCAAATTGTCTGTTAAACATGATTCTTTCCCGTTCCCCACTTATTTGACCATTGTCTTAATTGTTATATGTTCATTATTGTTTCTATGACTATTTGGCCTGGTTGAATTGTTGTTGGTTATTGTTGTGACTATTTGGAAAGAGTATTGGTTGTTTGAGTTGGTTTCCTGGTGATATAAACATAGTTGAGAGGCTTGGTATTGTTNGATGATATGTCTGGTGGGATCGGGTTGCACGCCGCAACAAGGAGTGATAAGGGTGGACAGGTGGAATCGGGTTGCACGCCGCAACAGGAGTAATAAGGGTGATATTTTAGGGAGGAGCAATAAGGGAGGACAGGTGGGAGCGATTTGCACGCTGCAACAAGGAACGATAAGGGAGGATATTTAGATTTTAGATTTTCAAAGAAAATAAAGTTTTGAAAAGCTTAATGTTTATTTTACTATTCTTTATATATTTTTGGCACCACTTTTATTTAAAGTTAAATATTGGAACTTTGAAAATTTATTTGAGAAATTGGTTATAGTTGAGACATGAAAAAGGCAGCGGAGTTACTTTAATTTGTTGTAGCATTTATTTATTTATTTGCGTAGATTTCTTTGTTGCTCTATTATTTATTGTTGTTATCGATTATATTGTTGAAGTCCGACTTAGCCTCGTCACTACTTCCTCGAGGTTAGGCTCGTCACTTACTCAGTACATGGGGTCGGTTGTATTGATACTACACTTTGTGCTCTTTTACACAGATCCAGGTGCTAGTCAACAGTAGAGGATTTCAGGACGACCACTCGATTCATTTGGAGACACGAGGTACATCTGTCGGCGTTCGCAGATTCCGAGAGTCTTCTCCTATTTTTACATACTCTATTTTATATCATTCAGAACAGTTACACTATTTGTAGTATTCTTTAGTAGTTCGTGAATTGTGACACCAGACTCTGGGGTAGTTATAGATTCATTTATATGATTAGTTTCGTGGCTCGGTTTAATTAATTAATTATTTATTTCTCTTTATTATATTGGAAATCATTCATTAAAAGCCAATAGACTCAGTTTACTGTTGATTATTTTATTATGTCTAAATGGATAAATAATGGGAAATAGTTAATCGAATTCTAACATTGGCTTGCCTAGAAAGTGCGGTGTTAGGCGCCATCACGATCCTAAGGTTGGGAATTTGGGTCGTGACACAACCAAACATGCACACAAGTCTAAAAACATCATACGGACTTACTCGTGCGATCAAATCGACAAAATAACTCCTCGAACTACGAATTTAGCACCAAAACTCATAAAATTCTCAAGAACACTTTAAATTTCCTATTTCATCAACCGAAGGTCCGAAACACGAATAAATTTCGTTTTTCACCAAATTTCACAAACAAGGTTTATATATTATAACGGACCTGTACCGAGATCCGGAACCAAAATACGGGCCCGATACCATCAAAATCAAGCATAAATCTCATACTTTAAAACCATAAATTTTCTGAAATACAATTTTTGTCAAAAATTCATTTCTGGGGCTATGGACCTCGGAATTCGATTCCGGGCATACGCCCAGATCCCATATTTTATTACGGATCCAGCGGGATTGTTAGACCATGGGTCCGGATCCGTTTGCTCAAAACGTTGACCAAAGTCAACTAAAATCATTTTAAATTTCCAAATATTATTATTTCTTCTATAATTCATATAAATACTTTCCGGAATTATGCTCGGACTGTGCACACAAATCGAGGAGGATAATTATAAGATTTTTAAGGCTAATGAGCGTGGAATAAAGTCCTAAAATACAAGATGACCCCTTGGGTCATCACACCATTGCGAATTTGCTTGTTACTTTAGTAAATTTCTATCTTGTACTATATTCTTGAAGCTATTAATAATTTAATTATATGTCTCATATATGATCATTGGTTTATGTCTCATGTATGATCATTGGTTTAAAGTCACTTATAAATGTTGTACAGGTTGTTTGGATCGTTGCATTCATCACATAAATTGGTTAGATATTCTAACCCATATCAATTTAATATTTTATTAATTTAAGATTTTTATCACTCTATAGTTGATATATAATTTTAATTACTAATTATTATGTCACATTCTATGGTTGATATATAATTTTAATTACTCAGTATTGTGCCAGTTGAAATTTCTCATAGTTTCTCAGAAAATTAAATTTATTACCTCTTCTAATTGACTGTAGTATACATATCACGATTTTAAAATTATGTTCTTAAAGAATAGCCTTTGACAATTGGTGTCGTTGAAATTACCCAAAGTTTTGACAATTTCATCGCTTCAGATAATCAATTCTCCTTATCGATCTCTCAGTGGATAATAAAAGCCTTACTTATTCAATGTGGAGTAGTAAAAGAATTTAAAAATGAAACAAATCAAGGACTTCGATGGACTCTGAAATCTGTAGATGAGGAGATAATGTTATTTTTATCTTTCAAATATATCAGATATTTTCCGTAATATGTTCAATCACGATATTAAATTATGATAAAATTTTACAGGGAACAAAAATGCAAGCAATACTTTTCACTGATCAAGTGAATATGTGGAAGGAACATTTACAACCAGGCAATATCTATTACATCATTAACGACCGCATAAAGGATCGTAAACCTAATTTTCAACCAATACACAAAGACTTTGAGATTGTATGATTTTGGAGTTTTTGTACAAATTATACTGACGTGCTCTCTCTTTTGGTTCGAATCGTCATTTTCTCGCGTGCTTTCTTACCTTTCAAACAGTTTCTTGGCCAAGTAAAATTCATGGATTACATTGCCAAAATTATTTAATTTATATTGGTATGCAGGTTAGTGTTAAAGAAAAATGCACCAATCATGCTATTAAGAAATTTGGATCCTTTTATGCAATGGTACAAAATTGATATGCAGAGGTTTTGACAACAACATTATACATGCAGAAATAATGATGGGACAAAATGCTTCCAAACATGTATTTATTTCGAGAATTCAACTTTCGCCGACAGAAAATGAAGAATACTCATTTAAATTAGAAAATAATTTTCAGTACGTTTATGTTTTTCGATGACAATAAACAAAGCACAAGGTCAAACAATACCCAACGTTGGATTGTACTTGCCACAACATATCTTTTCACATGTACAACTATATGTCGCACCATCAAGAGGTATATCGAGGTCAACAACAAAAGTTTTGGTCATGACAGAGCAACCACAAAGACGAAGGGGCACATATATCAAGAATATTGTCTACAAAGAGATATTAGGTAAGATACAACAACATAACACGTTATTTACTCATACATTATATTTATCTATAATTACAAATCCTATACATACCACGACCTTACTAATTGTAGTGCTAAATGATTCAAACTAGAAGTAAATTTTCTTTTTAAACAATTAAATCGTAATGTTGGTGTGGAGTTCTACAGGGTTGTGGTGAGAAGACATGGGTATGTAAAACAAGACGTACCATGAGGAGACATGAGCAATGTTTTGCTTTGGTGATGATCAATGGTGGATCTAAAAATTTTATTAAGAAGAGTTAAAAAAAAATAATCACACAAATAAGTCAAAGAGATTCAATATATAGTAGGTATTTATGTGTGTATATATATATACATATATTTTCGGCGAAAGGGTGGATCTGTCACTACTAATGAAGAGAAAGGATATTAATGCATGTATACAAATGACCAGAGGTGGATGTATGAATTTAAATATATGAGTTCTCAACTTGCCATCAAACTCATAGTTAGTTTTAGCTAGCGTTTGGACATAGATTTGATTGAAACTTAAAAAAGATTTTAAGTTGTGTTAGAAAATAATTTTTGAACTTTGAACTTATATTTGGACATTCATTTTATTTGAAAAAAGGTTGAATCTTTGTGAGTGGAAAAAGAATTCACCCAAAAAATGCCCTAAATAATTTTTGGGAACTTGAATTTGTTTTCTATTTTTTTCAAAACTAATCATATTTTAGGAATAAAACAACGTTTTCTGCAAAATATATGGCCAAAAGGGAACTTAGTTACTGCATTTATAATTAAATATTTATTCATGACTAATAATTTTTAATACAAATATAAAATTTAAGCAAATATTACCGAATTCATATAAATATGTAGGTGATACTCTAGCTCTATCTCTACAAATAGGGGTGGTCATAGTTTGGGGAAACCCCAAATTTAAACTGAAATCTGAAAGTTTCGAGTTTTTGGTTTGGATTTCTGTATTGAATTTTTGGTTAATTTTTAAAAATTTGAATTGGATATTGGATTTGGTACTTCGAAACTTTGGATATTCGAAGAACCGAAATTTTATACTTTATATTTAGCGTATTATCCATATGCCAATAGTAATAAATTTAAATACCTTAGTCATTAGATATTATCTCATATATTCAATATTAATTACAAAGTTATTGTCATAATACTTTTTATTTGGACGTGATTTTATTATTGCTACTTCTTATCGACCGTGCTAATGTCTCTATTACATTTCTTTGATAATAATTTTATTACTTGAATATTTTGTTTGGATGATTGCGGAGAGAAAGAACTTTTCAGGCAATTTAACATGAGTTTTTCATTTGAATATTCATTTTTTTAAAAAGAAGAAGCATCTCAACTTATAAGCTCAAAATCGAAAATCGAAAATATCCAAACCGATTAATTTAAAACCGAATTTAAAAGTCCGATCCAATCCAATCCGGACTTCTTTGGATTGTCATTCTTTCAATTCGAAAATCGAATTTTTTCATATCTAATTCGAACTGCCCCAACGCTCAACCCTATTTGTAAATGACACAAGAAGATGTAACGGAAAGCTGGAGAAATATGATAGTAGTTGCTCCCTTCCAGAAAGTTCAATGGATTAGGTAAAGTGAATAAATGTGTTCTTTTACTTCTCTCTTAATTGCACCAAACAAGTAGGAGGAAGAATTAATAATTTCACAGTGATATTATAGCATGTTTGGTAAATTTCTAAAATCAGCTTATTTCGAAAAGTGTCTTTCAAAAAAATACTTTTTGTGAAAAATATTTTGTGTTTGGTTAGTTAATTTGAAAAATACGTTTGAATAGCAATTAATGTTTTGCCAAACTTTTAAAAGTGTTTTTTTAAAAACTTATTTTGAGGAGAAACTATTTCTTTTGCTTCTCAAAACAGGTTTTGCTTCTACTCAAAAATATTATTTTCATTCTAAACGCTTGGCCAAACATCTTAACTTTAAAAAAAAAAGATTGGCAAAATAAAATAAAATGAAGCACTATTGACTTAAAATAAGCTTTGGCCAAACATGCTATTGCTATTAAAGTAGAAAAAGTCCTATCCTTCGTTCTAGGGTCACATGTAATGCAATTTTATAGTGACTAATGTACTAGAAAAATATTAAAGTTCTAGGTTTAATTGCAATTCTTGGTAGGTTCAGTTCTAATTGCAACTCTTGGTGTGAGCTTTTATGCCCTAGTCTAATTATGGGGAGTTCGACACCGTATATCAACCCAGTTTATTAATTGGTTAGAAGTAATCCAATTTTTATCTATTGACATTAAGTAGCTAATAAATATATATCACAATCATAATTTTTCTTTTTATGCATATCAAAATCTTATTTTCCTTCTTTGTTATATTTAAAATATGAAATTATAAATATAATTGTTTGCCATTTTTTTGTTGTATTTATATCTAAGTGTATAACAGAAAAATAATTGTGTTGTTTGTATATCACTATGTAGAACACATCAAATAATATGTATATCAAAATGTATATCTCAACTTTATTTTCCGTCTTTGTATATATTAAGATATATACCAAATTTTCTTTTTCTTTTTTTTGTGCATCTCAGTGTATAATATATCTCATGTATATCATGCGTATTTGTGTATATCCATGTAAATCTTGTGTTATGTATACGATATACAATATGATATACATGGGCGTCAAAAAATTATGTTGTATACACGATATACAAAGTAATATACACATACATTCTTAAAAACTTGTGTGTGATATACACTGATGTACACAATACACATCGTGGTATACACATGTCGCAATTGGATTTTAGGTATGATTTTTTACCCGCAACCAATCTAAATCTCTTCTAATTTTGCTCAAATTATGTATATAGCCTCGTTTAGGTATTTTCAACAAATTTCAACGACACCCACTCGTTCAATCCAACCAAAAAAAAAAAAGAGAAAAGAAAAATAAAGTTGAAATGTATTTTTTTTTCTCTTAATTTTTGCTTACTTTTTTATGATGTGAGATCAACCTTACCTTTTCATCCCACTTATTTTTTTGCATAATTTGCAAGAATTTTTGCTAAACTATTAGAGCGAAAGAGAAGAGATAGAAGAAGAAATACAAGGAGACAAAAAGGGGAGGGAAGCCAAAATAAGCTTGTAGTTTCCTTTTTGGAGAGAATATATAAGAGAGTAGTTTTTTAGGATTTGGTTATATAATACCAATTGTTTGGGACTGTCTTTGCCAAACCTAATATAAGGCTAAAAAGGTAGAAATAGCGTGGGATAACCACTTTTTAACATGATACTTACTTTTTATCCAGTATTTTTAATGCTGAGCAAAAATAGCCACTACTCTATTAAAATTAATATGAAAAGACATTTTTACCTTTTCTTCATGAGTGTTGTGTAAATATTAAAGACATGGTGTCCTTAATAGTTACACTGCACACATGAAGTTAAGGACTCCATGTCGTTAACATTTATACTGCTCGTATGAAGCTAAGGACATGATGTCTTAAAGTTTAACAACGGAAGGTGCAAATACATGACACTTTCTCCTTAATATTTATACAACATTCATGAAGTTAAGGACACTATGTCCTTAATATATACCAACACTCATAAAGTTAAAGGGAACTAGGTCCTTAACATTTACATTACACACATGAAGTTAAGGACACAATGTCCTTAACATTTACACTTTACATATGAAATTAAGGACATGAGGTCCTAAAGTTTAACAAGAGAAGGTGCAAATACAAGTTAAGGACATTATGTTCTTAACATTTACACTGCACACATGAAGTTACGGACGCCATATCCTTAACATTTACATTGTACATATGAAGTTAAGGACATGATGTCCTAAAGTTTAGTAACGAAGAGTGCAAATACAAGACACTTTGTCCTTAATATTTACACATTATTCATGAAGTTAAGGACACCGTGTCCTTAATATTTACACAACATCCATGAAGTTAAGGACACCATGTCCTTAATATTTACACAATATTCACGACGTTAAGGACACCATGTCCTTATTATTTACACTAGGGTGTACATAGGTCGGGTTGGTTCAGATTTTACAATTACCAAACCAAACCAATTGCATCGGGTTTTTAAATCTATAGACCAAACCAAACCAACAAAAGTCGGGTTTTTCAATATCGGGTTTTCTCGGGGTTTTCGGGGTTTTCGGGTTTTTCGTTCCGATAAACTTGGAGGCTTATTTCAGACCTCCATAAATGCAACAAA
>ML306691.1:0-20886 GCA_005239505.1 Nicotiana paniculata
ACATTCCATCCTTATTACCTCGGCCACCCTTATTACCTCGGCCACCCTTATTGCCTCACACCTCATCAAGCTTTTTGCTTTGTGTTGCGGCGTGCAACCCGATCCTACCTGACAATAATATTTCATAACAGCAGCCACAAACAATTTCATCACAAGAATCATCACTTCAAGGAATACAAGTTCATATCAACAATTTATGTATTTGGGCCCAAGGCACCATAACTCTCATCAAGTAGTAATTTCATGAACACGGTGTTGCCACAATCGCTCAATTCAGTTACATTGTTTNTCTAAACGGGATTTTTCCTTAATTTCTATCTCAAATCAGCGGGCTTTCTAGCACCTTCAATCTAATTCATAATGCGGCATATTTAAACTTAGAATTAGGAATCACGAACATGTCTTGAACTCATTTGAGCTTTCTATCAAACACTAGGTATTTTCTTTAGATTAAATAACCCTTCTTTAGTGAAAGATTACCCCAACCTATTTTCCTTAACTAGATTATGGTAGATTGGATACATGCATGCAAGGTTCTTAACCCCGTCTTTATGAACTATCCTACCCATGTTTCATTTTAACAAAATCTGGAAATTAAGGGTTAATGGGGTGGAAGCTTACCTCTTAGAGTGAAGAAATTTGTATTCTACTTGATTAGTTCCAAGCTTGAGTGATGAAGGAAGACCAATTTGATGAAGTTGGGACTTTCTCTCTCTAGAACCCACTCTTTCCTCTCTCTAATATCCCAGAAAAATGATTAAAAATGAAGGGGAGGGGTATTTTTAATGAACTGGGGTTGGGTTTTAAAATTAGAAAAATAGAAGCCCGACACAAGAATGCGGTCAGGAATGTGATCACATTTCTGACATGCGGTCCGCAGAACTGGCCGCATAATGGCCATCACGATGGGCCAAAATTCGAAACACGCTTCCTAGATATGCGACCATTGTGCGATCCGCATACACGTTATGTGATCGCATAATGCGTCGCATAACTTCCCTCCCAAAACCAAAGGCAACAACGTGACAGTTATGCGGTCCGCAGAACTGAAATGCGATCGCATATTGGACCGCATAGTTGACCTCAAATGGGGAAGTGATCTGCCCGTGTATGCGACCATTATGCGGTACGCATACACATTATGCTATCGCATAGTGCATCGCATAAGACCTATTTTCTGGAAAATTTTATTCTTTAAGTCTCGGTGTACCTTTTACTCAATTTAGGTCCGTTTTAAAAATTTCCACAATAAAAACAACTCGGGGACTCATTCGGGCATTATTTTAAAACGAGAAAATGTTACAGGTCTTTACATCCTCCTCCCCCCCCCCNTATTTCAGAAAAATTTTGCCAGAGTTCCCTTTGTAATTAGACCTACCTACCTGTCAGAGAGCCCCCGAAACAAATTTCCAAACACCATTACACAGTTTTTGAATCACCCAATAACTCACACACAACGTTGTTACCTCAACAATTGGCAATTATTCAATCATTTTGTCCACTACACATAGTTCTTTCTACTTATACCACAAATTTGCACATGATTTACATTTCCGCACATAACTTGGTTGTTTTAATGAGTCTTATACAACCCAATCACCTCAATATACTATATTCATTTCAATTAATCATTACCAACCTACACTACTATTAATCCTTTGCCTAACACATATGTTCCACAAAACTTTCATTTACCTCAATGGTTGCACACTAATCAAATAGAACTGCGGATTCAGATTTAGCACACATTGGAAAATTACAACAATAAGGCAATTAAGGGAAGATGGGGTGCTTTTGCACAAAACCGAACATAAAATATAATTTGCTTAGAGATGACAGTTCTGACGAACACTACTAGACTTATCAAATGGGGATATTTTTCTTTCATCTCATTTTCCGCTTCCCACGTGGCTTCCTCTATGTGCTGACTTCGCCACAATACTTTAACTGAAGAAATTTCTTTGTTCCTCAATCTACGGACTTGTCTATCAATAATAGCAACCGGAACCTCTTCATACGATAATTCTTCATTAACCTCAATAGTCTCAACTGGCACGATGGATGATGGATCTCCAACCACTTTCTTCAACATGGATACTTGGAACACCGGGTGCACTAATGACAATTCAGGGGGTAATTCCAACCTATAAGACACTTGCCCTATCCTTTGAGCAATCCGATATGGCCCGACATACCTTGGGCTCAATTTCCCTTTCTTCCCAAGCCGCATCACTCCGTTCATGGGAGATACTTTCAAGAATACCCAATCATCAACTTGGAATTCCAATTCTCTTCGACGAACGTCCGCATAGGATTTTTGATGGCTCTGAGCGGTTTTCATCCTCTCCCGAATGACTCTGACCTTTTCCAATGCTTGGTGCACAAGATCTGGCCCTAACAATTCTGTTCACCAACCTCGAACCCCCCAATCGGAGATCTACACCTCCTTCCGTACAATGCCTCAAATGGGGCCATCTGAATACTAGCGTGAAAGCTGTTATTGTAAGAAAATTCGATATGCGGTAAATGATCATCCCAACTACCCTTGAAGTCCAACACACAAGCCCGTAACATATCTTCAAGCGTCTGAATAGTTCGCTCTGCCTGACCATCAGTCTGCGGATGGAAAGCTGTGCTGAGATTTACCTGAGTACCCAAACCTTGCTGAAATTTCCTCCAAAATTTAGCCGTGAACTGGGCTCCTCAGTCTGAGATAATGTAAACTGGAGTACCATGAAGCCTGAATATTTCCTTAGTATACAACTGAGTGTATTGTTCTGCAGTATCGGTGGACTTGACCGGCAAGAAGTGCGCTGATTTCGTGAGTCGATCCACTATCACCCAAATTGAGTAGAACTTGCGCTGAGTGCGAGGTAAACCTACCACTAAATCCATGTTGATCATTTCCCATTTCCACATTGGAATTTCAATAAGCTGAGTTAACCCACCAGGCCACTGATGCTCGGCCTTCACCTGCTGACAATTCGGACATTTAGATACAAAGTCTGTCACGCCTCTTTTCATACCGCTCCACCAATAAATCTCCCGGAGATCTTGATACATTTTCGTAGAACCTGGGTTCACGAAATACCTGGAATTGTGAGCTTCCTCCATCACCCTCTCTCGAAGATTATCCACATCAGGAACACATAACCTTCCCTGGCACCGCAAAACACCATCATCGCTCCCGAGTGAAAATGCCGAAATCTTGCCATTCAAAACTGCCTCCTTCAACTGCGCCAATGCTGGATTAATAAACTGCTTCTCCTTGTCTTCCGCTACAAGTGATGATTCTGCCTCATTATGCACCATGACTTTCCCCTCGTCTGAGGTCGATATACAGACTCCCAGACTAGCCAATTGACAAACCTCCCGATCCAACGGCCTCTGATCTTCCTCCAAATGAGCCAGGCTACCCATAGACTTCCAACTGAGAGCGTCGGCCACTATGTTTGCTTTTCCCGGATGGTACAGAATGTTCATATCATAATCCTTAAGCAATTCTAACCATCGTCGCTGCCTTAAATTCAACTCCTTCTGCTTGAACAAATCTTGGAGACTCTTGTGGTCTGAGAACACGTCCACATGGACCCCATACAAATAATGCCGCCAGGTTTTTAATGCAAACACAACTGCCGCGAGTTCTAAATCATGCGTCAGATAATTCTTCTCGTTATTCTTGAGTTGCCTGGAAGCATAGTTTATAACCTTCCCGTGTTGCATCAACACACATCCCAAACCAACCCTTGAAGCATCGCAATAAAACACAAACCCCTCCGTGCCTTCTGGCAAAGTTAACACCGGCGCTGAAGTCAATCTAGATTTCAATTCCTGAAAGCTCTTTTCACAAGCGTCGGACCATTGGAACTTAGTTTCTTTCTGCATCAATTTAGTCAATGGGGAGGCGAGGGTAGAGAACCCTTCCACAAACCTCCGATAATACCCGGCTAGACCTAAGAAACTGCGAATCTGTGTCGGGGTCGTTGGTCTAGGCAATCCTTTACCGCTGTGATTTTTTGGGGATCAACCTTAATCCCTTCTCTGGAAACAACATGACCCAAAAATGTGACTGACTCCAACCAAAATTCACATTTTGAAAACTTGGCATACAATTGGTGCTGATGAAGAGTCTGTAGAACTGCCCTGAGGTGATTAGCATGATCCTTCCAAATTCGCGAGTAGACAAGGATGTCATCAATAAAAACAATCACGAAGGAGTCAAGAAACAGTTTGAAAACCTGATTCATAAGATCCATGAAAGCCTCTGGAGCATTGGTCAGTCCAAAGGACATTACCAAAAATTCAAAATGGCCATAACGAGTTCTGAAGGCGGTCTTAGGAATATCCTGCTCTTTGATCTTCAACTGGTGATACCCCGACCGTAAATCAATTTTGGAGAAGAACCTCGCACCCCGCATTTGGTCGAACAAATCATCTATCTGAGGCAATGGATACTTGTTTTTGATAGTGACTTTGTTGAGCTGCCGATAATCAATACACATCCGTAGCGACCCATCCTTCTTCCTGACGAAAAGAACCGGAGCGCCCCACGGCGACAGACTCGGCCGAATGAACCCCTTCTCTAATAAGTCTTTCAACTGCTCCTGTAAATCCCTATACTCTGCTGGCGCCATTCTGTATGGTGGAATAGATATTGGCTGCGTATCTGGCAATACATCAATCTCGAAATCGATCTCTCTATCTGGCGGAATCCCTAGAAGCTCGTCCGGAAATACTTCAAGAAACTCATTCACGGCTGGGACGGACTCGGGGGCAAACACTTCTGAAGTGTTGTCCGTAACTCGGACCAAATGATAAACACACCCCTTTTTAATCATCTTCGAGGCCTTAAGGTAGAAAATAAACCTACCCTTTGGCACCACACCATTCCCTTTCCACTCAATAACTGACTCATTAGGAAACTCTAGTCTCATAATTCTGGTTTGACAGTCGAGTTTAGCAAAGCACGAGTAAAGCCAATCCATCCCTATGATAACATCGAAATCTACCATCCCAAGTCTGATAAGATCGGTCGTGGTATCTCGACCACACACCGTGACGACACAATTCCTATAGACTCGCGCGGCTGTAATGGAATCACCAAACTGGAGTCGACACAGAAAACGGCTCATGAAGGTGTTCGGGTTCTATCCCAAAACTTGAAGCAATAAATGGGGTAACATAATATAAGGAGGAACCCGGATCAATAAGAGCATAACAATCAAGGGCTTGAACAGCCAGAATACCTGTAACAACATCTGGAGAAGCCTCCGCACTCTGGCGACCACTCAAAGCATAGAACCGGCTGGGTCCACATCTACCACGAGCTCCACCTCTAACTGCACCACGCCCTGCTGGAGCTGGAGGACGTACTGAAGATGCGGCGACTGAAGAATCGGACGACTGAGAAAACCACTACCCATGCCCTGACTGGGCGCACGGCAATCCCTCCGAATATGACCTCTCACCCCACACCCGTAGCATACCGGGATATCCAGGTAACAAGGCTCAGTATGTAACCTCCCACACTTAGGGCATGGAGCCCTCCTCTGCTGCTGGAACCTCCCTCCTGGACGACCGGAATGATGGGGTCTCCTACTGTCTGATCCTGGTCCCCAGCGACTGCTCTGCTGATAATGGTGCACTGATGGCGATGCACTGGATGAGGACTGAGCATAAGACTGGGATGGCCTTGATGGTCCTCTCGCCTGAACTGGTCTCCCTCCTCCAACTGAACTCCCCAAGTGGCCCGCTGACCGGGCCCTGCTAATACTCTCCCTCTCCGACCTTATCTTCAATTTCCTAGCCTCCGTGGCCTGGGCGAATCCCACTATCTTACCATAATTCATGTCTGAGTGCAAGGCAGCTGTAGCAGCTTCATTCATAACCAAAGGACTGAGGCCCTGAACAAACCGTCGAACTCTGGTACCCATAGTCGATACCAACTGAGGAGCGTACTTGGACAACCTCCCGAACTCCATGTGGTACTCCCACACACTCATATTACCCTGCTTGAGAACCTCAAACTCTGTAACACGGGCTTCCATAGTCTCAGCAGGCAAGAAGTGATTCATGAAAGCATCAACGAGCTCATCCCATCTCGCCGGAGGACTTTCCTCCCCACGGGTATCCTCTCACATCTCGAACCAGGAATACGCTGCTCCTCTCAACCTGTAAGATGCTAACTCAACCCCCTCTGTCTCTGTAGCCTTCATAACCCGAAGCGTCTTGTACATTCCATCTAGAAAGTCCTGCGTATCGGCCTCTGGATCAATACCTGATAACTCTGGAGGGGCCAACCGCAGAAACTGGTTGACTCTGGAACCGGCGGAATCTCCTTGTCTGCTAGAGGACGCAGGGGAAGCATGATATCTTTGGGCCTGAGCGGCCACTAACTGGATCAACATATGAATAGCTCCCCTGAGGTCCCCATCAGAAGTACCGGGATCAGGAATATCGGCGGGAGGGATTGTAGCACCCTCCGCCGCATCAGGAATAGTAACACTCTAATCTGGAACAGATAGGCCAGATGCATTCAAGGTCGGGGATTCGCTCTCACCCGTGCCATCGAGTACAGAATTCACGGCCACACTTGGGGCGGCATTGGCCTCTAGGCCGAGTTGAGCTCTCTTCTTTGGTGCCATCACTGAAAATTTTGGAACAGAGTACGATTTAGACAAGAATATTTTTACTTTCCACTTCACCGCACGATATAGAATAAAAATGAAAGGGTGTTTTCATAAATGTCCATGTAGCCCCCTAATTATAGATATGGTCAACAACACACCGATAAGAAGGGCTCTACTAGACACGGCTCCAAGACATCCTAGGACACTTTTAAAACCTTAGGCTCTGATACCAAGTTTGTCACGCCCCAAAATCGAGGGACGCAACCGGCACTCAACCGTGTGACCCCAGTCAAGCGAACCTGCTTTGCCTTTCCTACCCAACGCGCTTCCCCGTGTTTATATCATCCATTATTTATGTGAAGCAGTGGGATAAGCTTAAAACTGTGCGATTACCACAACAGCGAGCTGAGCAACCTGCTATGGACCACCTACATCCATATAAAAAGATGTAGCGCCCCCCGGCAAAAGGGACGTTAGTACTGTGGAATAGTACTAGTATGTATGAACAAACTTTATCCCAAGTACAATCAAACAATACACAATTAAGAGACAGTAATAGGACCAATCAATCAATGCACGTGGAAAGAAACAGCCAAAATCAACAAGTTTCACAATCTCTCCTTTTTCCCTTTCAACATCACCATATTCAAGAGTTTCCCCGATTTTTCATTTCGGTAGTGATAATGATCACATTCCATCCTTATTACCTCGTCCACCCTTATTGCCTCACACCTCATCAAGCTTTTTGCTTTGTGTTGCGACGTGCAACCAGATCCCACCTGACAATAATATTTCATAACAACAGCCACAAACAATTTCATCACAAGAATCATCACTTCAAGGAATACAAGTTCATATCAACAATTTATGTATTTGGGCCCAAGGCACCATAACTCTCATCAAGTAGTAATTTCATGAACACGGTGTTGCCACAATCGCTCAATTCAGTTACATTGTTTCACAATACTCTTTTTCATTACTTTCCACGTATGGATTTCAACTATTTTACACATTCCCACATTTGAGCACATTATCAATATTTCGTTCATTACACATCAAACACCTTTCACAACTTCATACAGCACAATAGCATGACAATCAACCAGGAAAATCAGAGAATAGAATCTCACGCCTCAACACGTCTGAACAATCAATTCACATATTTCCAAACAAGGTACACATACCAAATACTCGGACCCAACAAGAGGATTCTACGAAGGTTAAAGTTAGCCATACATACCTCGAATCGGGATTTTTCCTTAATTTCTATCTCAAATCAGCGGGCTTTCTAGCACCTTCAATCTTATTCATAATGCGTCACATTTAAACTTAGAATTAGGAATCATGAACATGTCTTGAACTCATTTGAGCTTTCTATCAAACACTAGGTGTTCTTTTTAGATTAAATAACCCTTCTTTAGTGAAAGGTTACCCCAACCTATTTTCCTTAACTAGATTATGGTAGATTGGGTACATGCATGCAAGGTTCTTAACCCCGTCTTTATGAACTATCCTACCCATGTTTCATTTTAACAAAATCTGGAAATTTAGGGTTAATGGGGTGGAAGCTTACCTCTTAGAGTGAAGAAATTTGTGTTCTACTTGATTAGTTCCAAGCTTGAGTGATGAAGGAAGACCAATTTGATGAAGTTGGGACTTTCTCTCTCTAGAACCCACTCTTTCCTCTCTCTAATATCCCAGAAAAATGGTTTAAAATGAAGGGAAGGGGTGTTTTTAATGAACTGGGGTCAGGTGTTAAAATTAGAAAAATAGAAGCCCGACACAGGAATGCGGTCAGGAATTCGATCGCATTCCTGACATGCGGTCCGCAGAACCGGCTGCATAATGGCCCTCAAGATGGGCCAAAATTCGAAACACACTACCTAGATATGCGACCATTGTGCGATCCGCATACACGTTATGCAATCGCTTAATGAGTCGCATAACTTCCCTCCAAAACCAAAGGCAACAATGTGACAGCTATGCGGTCCGCAGAACTGAAACGTGATTGCATATTGGACCGCATAGTTGACCTCAAATGGGGCAGTGATCTGCCCGTGTATGCGACCATTATGTGGTATGCATACACGTTATGCGATCGCATAGTGCGTCGCATAACACCTATTTTCTGGAAAATTTTATTCTTTAAGTCTCAGTGTACTTTTTACTCAATTTAGGTCTGTTTTAAAAATTTCCACAATAAAAACAACTCGGGGACTCATTCGGGCATTATTTTAAAACGAGAAAACGTTACGGGTCTTTACAACTAAGCTGTGGTCAAAACCCGACCTCGAGTCCTCCAGACTAGATCAACTCCAAAACATAGCAACACATCTCGCATCTCATCTATGGAATCCACAAGTCGTCGATGCACAACTGATACCGAGCGCTCAAATACGTATACGAGTGACTGGGAGGAATTCAAAGTGATACGCTTCAAGTTGAATCAATGTCACACAATAAGGAAAGAAAGATGGGAATTTTATCCTAAAATGCCCTATAGCCTCCCGAAGATAGGTATGGACGTCATCATATCGATCCACAGACTCTACTAGATACTTGCTCATGACTTGTAGAACCTATGAACCTAGAGCTCTGATACCAACTTGTCACGACCCAACTTCCAACAAGTCATGATGGCAACTAACCCAACCCGCTAGGTAAGATAATTAACAATAATCCAATTCAAATGAGATTAACTGAGATAAACAAGTGATGAAATAACGGAGCTTTTATTCAAAATCCCAAGAATTGGTAGTACAAATCATGAGCTTCAAAGATTTTGAGTTTACAAAGTTGGTATGAAATAAATACCTCATATGTTCGACATATGCATAAGTAGATTCATAAATCTAAAGCTACCAAGAACAAAAGGCAGATATAACCGGAACGCAGGTACATCTCCAATGCCATCTCCCGCCATACACAACAACTTAAGCTCGAAAATCTGCACGCATGGTGCAGAAGTGTAGTATGAGTACAAATGACCTCATGAACTCAATAAGTAACAAACCTAACGTTAGGCCGAAAGCAGTGACGAGCTTGGACAGACGGTCAGAGTCCAACACCAATAGCCAAGAACAACTCGTAACAATACAATAAAAGCAGTTAAGTAATAACTTACACCCCTATTAAAACTGGGAAATGTTATAAAAAAGTACAAGTAATAACTTAGATATAGGATGCTCAACTTGTTCACAGTTACGAAAAATAGGCATGCTTTACAAGTATAACAGTAACCCCCAATTCGTTCACCGAAATCACCAAAATATGAGTATATCAGAAAACTATGATTTTTTCCAATAACTTTCAACTACAAATAATATGTTTTATTATCAGATACCATGAGGAAAGCACATCTCTATGCCTACATGTCAATGTTCATGTGAATCCATGAATGTCACAATACCGTTTAGCATGAGGAAATGCATGTCTATGCCTACATACCAAGTATGCATGTCAAATGCAATGCATCACAATGAACTCATGTACTCACACTCTCAGAGTAATCAATCTCACTGTCTCACACTCAATCACTCGGTACGCTCAATCACTCGGCGCCTGATCTCACTATTGGCATATCAGGCTGCGAAGGGGCGAATCCTGCCCAAGTGCTCATTAAGCCAACATGGTCTGTTGTGGCGTGCAACCCCATCATGAATCAGTAAAACCTGTTACGGTGTGCATCCCGATCCCATAATGAATCAATAAAATCGACTATGGCGTGCAGCCCGATCCCATCATGAATCAATAAAACCCACTACGGCATGCAGCCCGATCTCATAAATATCACTCATAATCCGGCCCTTAGGCCCCAACTCAGTCATCAATCTCTCCAGTCTCTTGGGCTCACAAATCTCATGCCAATCGTCCCAAACAATGATAACATGATGTGACAACAAATGATAATAGAGACTGAGATATGATATGAAAATGAATGAATATGATTGAGTATTTAATTGCAATTTAAGCAAATAAATCAATAGCATATATGACCTCAGTGGTCCGAACAGAATAAGCATATAGCCTAAACATGATTTCTAACATGATTCACAGCTCATACAATAAAACAAGTAGGGACAACATGGATGTAACAAGATAAAATAGCAAAACAAGTCCGGTCATAGTCTAATAGTCGACTAAAATCATGATTTTCTAAGTGTACGCCCACAAGTTTGTCACCTAGCATGTGCATCACCTCAATACATCTTTTATAACACAGTTCCTAGGGTTAAATACCTTCATAACCAAGTTTAGATATGTTACTTACCTCGAACAAGCCGAATCCAATACTGAGCATGACAAACCATACTCAAGAAATGCCACCCCGCGCGTACCGACCTCTTAACGGCTCAAAATTAGCCAAAAGAAACTCAAGAAAATCAAATAATGCCAGAAGAAACAAACTCAATCGATAAAGATAGAATCTTTAATCAAATGCCCAAAGTCAACCAAAAAGTCAAACCCGGGCTCGAACCTCGGAATCCGACAGAACTCACAAAATCCGATAACCCATTCAATTATGAATTTCACTCAAATCCGACTACAAATTGATATTCTAAACTCAAAAATTTACTTTATGTTTAGACAAAACCGCCCAATTTGTCTTTCAAAATCATCAAATCAAATGCCAAAATCGAAGATGGATTCATGAAATATAATCAAAATCGAGTAGAAAATTCTTACCCCAATCCACGTGGTGATAATCGCCTCAATTCGAGTTCCATAGTTCAAAATATGCTAAAATATCTTAAACCTTCGAAATAGAGTACTTAATACACAGTTCTAGAGATACCTTCACGATCGTGGTCACAAACATTGTGATCGCAGTTACAAAATTTTCCAGGATCTTTTTTACCCTATGTAATCGCATCCATTTCCCCGCGATCGCGATGAACAAACTTCCATTAACCCTTCCCAAACTCTTCTTAGACAGCCTGTAGTGTATCAGGCATAACCTTTTGTGCATAAATCCAAATGAAAAACGATTTGACTTTCTGAAAAATAGACACGAAGCGCTACAACTTTTATTTTTGAATCATCTCTAAGTTCCTTATAGATTGCAATATATAAACTTCTAAATTTGGGTTAGTGACAACAGAATTTCCTCTACGTGATAGCGAAAAGGCTTCCGCGATCGCAATTTACAATTCCCAAACAACAAATTTGCTCTTCTTGAACGCGACCCAAAGACTGCGATCGCGATGCACACCCCTGTGGCCAAAAAATAGAAACTAAAAATGTCCTAAAAATTGTCTGAATCCACCCTGAAACTCCTCGAGCCTCTCGGGACCCCGTCCGAACATACTAACAAATCCCAAAATATAAAATGGACCTATTCGAGGACTCAAATCACACATACCAACATCAGAAGCACGAATCGTCGATCAAGATTAATCTCTTAAGTTCGTAAACTTCAAACTTCAAACCAAACGTCTGATTCAAGCCTAACCAATTCGGAATGAACCCAAATTTTGATTACAAGTTCCAAATGACATAACGAACCTATTCCAACTCCCGGAAAATTAATTTGAACCCCATATCATCAAAGTTAACTCTCGGTCAAACTTATGAACATTGCAAACCTTCAAATTTCCAACTTTCACCAATTAGTGCCGAAACCTTGTAGAAATATTCAAATGAAAATCCGGGCATACGTCCAAGTCAAAAATCACCATCCGGACCTAACAGAACCATAAAAACTCCGATCCGAGGTCAAATACTAAAAATCCAAACTTGGTCAGCTCTTCCAACTTAAAACTTCAAACATGAAATTCATTCTTCCAAACTAATTCTGAATCACGCGAAAACCAAAACCTACGATACACAAGTCATAATACATCATACGGAGCTGCTCATCCCCTCAAATCACCGAACAAAGTGAAAATGCTCAAAATGATCGGTCGGGTTGCATTCTCCCCCACTTAAACATACATTCGTCCTCAAACGTGTCCAGAGTCGTGCCAAAGTCATCAAATCGCCGTGTAACCTTACCATGCACATACCCGGGGTGGATCCCACGTTATCAAAATCCATGTAAGCCTGACAACACAACATAACTAAAGATCATTACTTCAACCTTAGCCTATTATAAACCTTTGAACCCGATTTCCATCATCCGAAATTCCTTACAAGACCTGAATCTTCTATCTACACATTGTATAGTCAGAACAAGTTGTATCAAGCCATAACTGTAACCCAAAATGTAATCACATGATGTACCACATAACTCGTATACTTGTAGCAATAATTTCTGATCATAGTAGCTGCTGAAAAATGAACCCGGTACTAGTAATGAACCTCATATGAAATAAAACTGTGTTCGAAACATTTGTACACCGCCGATGATGAAAGAAAAACGCAGAAACTCATAACCACTCCTCAACTTAACAAGTCATGGAGATCTCTCTCATTCGATAAGAATCATAGCCAATTTCTAAGCCGACTTCCGATATTATTCTTCCAAACATACCGTCATTAAATATGATACTATCCGTTCTAGGTCCAATGACCTTATCTCATCAAGAAAAACTATTCTATTGACATGCCACACTAATACAACCTAAATCCACAAACCGTGCAATCTGTGCACCAACAAGTAACAATTCAAGTGTACTCAAACATGGAAAATGACTCAAATAAGAGAACCATCTCGCAGGTTCAAAAAGTACCACCTCGATGCAACACTATGAACCCATCACACACAATAGAACCAAGACACACGAATTTAACTCAAAAGGTCATAGTCGATCTTAACTCTGCTGCAACGTGTGACCCCATCCAAAAATCAGTCATATGAAATACCTCAAGCCACAATGCTCAAAATCAACAACCACATGCAATTCGACATCAAGTACACGGAGTGCATGACCATCACCATGGAGAAACAAATAAAACAATATACCACAACCTAGAAAGACCATAACCAAGGTGCAACCAACCATTCAACACCCTAATAACCATCTTTCTCGAATTCCGCTACAAGGCCCAAGCAGAACTACATCGAGTGTGCATATAACCAACAAATCATAACCCCTTGTAGCATAGATGAGTAACACATAGAACACATCAGAACACGAACAAGCTCAACTCTAACCGAATAACACACCTTTCAGTAATAACGGTGCTGAGTCAACAAATCTGACTCGGTGTAGAATGTACATCCTCATTGGGCCTACCAATGGTCCTCCAAATCAACTCCGGTCATCCCCAAATGGATAAATGGCCCTCCAAAAGTCCATAATGACCTAATGATAATACGTATCACCATCTAGCTAAATTTGGCCACACCTTCACAATCCGCAACCCCGAAATAATATGCTTCTGAGAACTCCCAGTCTCCAAATCTACAGAACACATGAATCACCATAAACAATCCTACCTCCACCACTCGAACGACTAACACATCTCTTAGACATAATCATCCCATGAGAAATACTTTTATTTCCCCGCGCCATATGGCAAAAATCTAAATATCAGTTGTCGATCAACCAGGCGAGCACCACAATACCAATTAAACATCCGTAAGTCAAAACACCTTGCGCCTTCTGAAATGTGCACCCTTCTCAGGCAATACCAAGTAGTAATAGCATTCATCTAATCACCCAAAAACGTCAATGTTGTCTAAGAATTCATGACCTTCCCTTCAAAACTGAACCACCACCTTGTACATGCAAATCTCAATCTCACAGGACGCACCGCATCTATCATGACATCATATGAAAAGCACGAGAATCTCATAATCGACTTTGAGTCACAAGTAGAATACATACCCGATCAGTCGGAAACCTTCCACTTGATTCCATCCAGGAGAAAACCATAATACGCCACATACCCCTCATACATGTAGATAAATCCATCTCAACTTATGGAAAAAATTGTCGAGAACACTTTGAAACCCATTTTCACACAACCAAGCCATTAAAATTGAATCCTTCTAACTTAACCAAGCCACGTAGGTTGCCAATCCAAAGAGTATTGCCACAAAACACCTGTAATGACACACCACATCATCAGTACCCAAAGAACTGATCATATCCATTACTATGTTGATCCAACCTACTACTAAATTGTGTTATTTCTCCGAGTTCCTTCTGAATTGCCCTCAAGTTAACACTCCTCCTTTCCAGTACACTAAAATCCTTAACCTAAAGCTCACTACAAGATATTCTAGCATAAAACCACACCGCCCTAAGGCCCGTAAGTTGTTGTATTCCCCCTTAGCACCCCAAAAGTACCACAACCGAGACACCCACTCTGAAGAGATCTTATGTGAATCTAAACATGTTTCCTTTACCTTACTGATACTGAAATGTAGAACCCATAATGATATGGAAATATTGCGAGTTACGACACCATCTGATGCAAATCTTAGCCACATACATATGCGAAAAATTCTCAAATGCAACATATGAATCTTGAATCCATTAGAACATTCTCGAGATTCATCCACTCTGCTCAAATCTCAAATGCACCGTCCAAGTGGTCCGAACGATATGTGCCTCATTAGCACAACAAGACCCAAAGAAGTAACCTCATCTTAATGCAACTGAGTAAATTCTTACTCCATGCGAACTACATCCGCCACGAATAACAACTCAAATCATTCCATGATTTCCACATACCTATAAAGTGTAATATAACCCGTATCAAGAAATTCCTTTACTCGAGTCATCCTCGATCTCAACCTCTGCAAGTCATAATTGATCCACAAATATGCCTCAGATCAAAACCAATACAACAAATAACCATGCAATCTAATCGCTGATGGTAGACTCCCCCACGTGGCTTAAATCCATAGAACAAAACATCCAACAACTTACAATTCCCATACTCTATTACTGCAATAATCTTGCAGTGAGATTCTACTAAATCCTTCTCAAGCTCCTGCAACACAACACATAAAATACCTCAAATCATCCGCTAAGCCTTCATTCATCATCGTGACAGTTAGGTTAAATTTCTAAACCGATCCAAACTTAAATTGCAACACATATATCCCACTGGTAGAAAGAAACTCTCCACACAACATCATAAGGATCACACACCCGTAGACCACCCCGCAGGAGATAACCCACCTGCTTAGCCTCAAATTGGCATTTCACTACGCCCTACCCTGGCCACAACCATCATGCAATCACTTAACCTTCCCGAGTTTAAACTCATCAACAAGACATAATGATCTACTTCACCCATAACTGGACAACATGAAAGATCCCTCAACACGATCATAACTCAAGATTGTGCAACACAGCAAGATAAAAATCGATCATTAAATAGTCCTTTTTTGATTCCAAGAAACCCTCCTCGTCGCATCAAGCCATCTGAACACATCCCGCAGTCACAACACAATCATCATATAGCCATCCAACCACTCACCGAGCCATCAATCCCGCTCTTAGAGGCACGACAGGGCATATGAGTCCAAAGCACATACTCACGCAACTAAAACCATCGAGCCCAAGTTGCGGTCAAAACCCGGCCTCGAGTCCTCCAGAGTAGCCCAACTCCAAAACATAGCAACACATCTCGCATCTCATCCATGGAATCTACAAGTTGTCGTGCATAGCCGATACCAAGCGCTCACATATGAATACGAGTTAATGGGAGGAATTCAAATTAATGCACCTCAAGCTGAGTCAATGCAGCACGATAAGGAAAGAAAGATGGGGAATTTATCCTAAATTCCCTATAGACTCTCAAAAATAGGCATGGATGTCATCATACCGATCCGCAAGACTCTACTAGGCATTTGCTCATGACTCGTAGAACATATGAACCTAGAGCTCTGATACCAACTTGTCAAGACCCAAAATCCAACTAGTCGTGATTGCACCTAAGCCAACCCGCTAGGTAAGCTAATTAACAATAATCCAATTCAAATGAGAATAACTGAGAAAAACAAATGATGAAACAATCGAACTGTAAAGACTCGTAACATTTTCTCGTTTTAAAATAATACCCGAATGAGTCCCCAAGATGTTTTTACTGTGAAAAAATTTAAAACGGACCTAAATTGAGTAAAAAAGTACCCCAAGACATAAAGAGTAAATTTTTTTAGAAATTAGGTGTTATGCGACGCACTATGCGATCGCATAACGTGTATGCGTACCACATAATGGTCGCATACACGGGGAGATCACTTCCCCATTTGAGGTCAACTATGTGGTCCAATATGCGATCGTATTTCAGTTATGCGGACCGCATAGCTGTCGCATTGTTGCCTTTGGTTTTGGGAGGGAAGTTATGCGACGCATTATGCGATCACATAACGTATATGCGGACCGCACAATGGTCGCATACCTGGGCAGTGTGTTTCGAATTTTGACCCATCTTGAGGGCCATTATGCGGTCGATTATGCGGACCGCATGTCAGGAATGTGATCGCATTCCTGACCGCATTCTTGTGTCGGGCCCTATATTTCTAATTTTTAAAACCCGACCCCAGTCCATTAAAAACACCCCTCCCCTTTATTTTTAACCATTTTTCTGGGATATTAGAGAGAGGAAAGAGTGGGTTCTAGAGAGAGAAAGTCAACTTCATCAAATTGGTTTTCCTCCATCACTCATGCTTGGAACTAATCAAGTAGAACACAAATTTCTTCACTCTAGAGGTAAGCTTCCACCCCATTAAACCTAAATTTCTAGATTTTGTTAAAATGAAACATGGGTAGGATAGTTCATAAAGACGGGATTAAGAACCTTTCATGCATGTACCCAATCTACCATAATCTAGTTAAGGAAAATATGTTAGGGTAATATTTCACTAAATAAGGGTTATTTAATCTAAAAAGAACACCTAGTGTTTGATAGAAAGCTCAAATGAGTTCAAGACATGTTCATGATTCCTAATTCTAAGTTTAAATGTGCCGCATTATGAATTAGATTTAAGGTGCTAGAAGGCCCGGTGATTCGAGATAGAAATTAAGGAAAAATCCTGATTCGAGGTATGTATGGCTAACTTTAACCTTCGTAGAATCCTCTTGTTGGGTCCGAGTATTTGGTATGTTTACCTTGTTTGGAAATATGTGAATTGATTGTTCAGACGTTTTGAGGTGTGAGATTCTATTCTCTGATTTTTCCTGGTTGATTGTCATGCTACTGTGTTGTATGAAGTTATGAAAGGTGTTTGATGTTTAATGAACGAAATATTGATTATGTGATCAAATGTGGGAATGTGTAAAATAGTTTAATGCCATACGTGGGAAGTAATGAAAAGGAGTATTGTGAAACTATGTAACCGGATTGGGCGATTGTGGCAACACCGTGTTCATGAAATTACTACTTGATGAGAGTTATGGTGCCTTGGGCCCATATACATAAATTGTTGATATGAACTTGTATTCCTTGAAGTGATGATTCTTGTGATGAAATTGTTTGTTGTTGCTGCTATGAAATATGATTGTCAGGTGGGATCGGGTTGCACGCCGCAACACAAAGAAATAAGCTTGATAAGGTGCGAGGTAATAAGGGTGGCCGAGGTAATAAGGATGGAATGTGATCATTATCACTATCGAAATGAAAAGTCGGGGAAACTCTTGAATATGGTGATGTTGAAAGGGAAAAAGGANAGGCCACGTGTAGTTCATGCCATCTCCTTTTGAGTATATTATGTATTGTAAGGTATAGCCGGGGCCTTGTTGCCGGTAAGTATTGTATAAACTCCTAGTACTCTTAGAGGCTCCGTAGACACTATGTGGGTGTGTATATATATATATATTTTGGGCAGTGGTTGTATTTGCTCATAATCAAGGTCCGTATTGGGAAATGTGGTATCTATTATGTTTTGGGAAATCTAGTATAATAATGTAAAATGAGGAAAAGAAAAATTGGATTTATTGTGGTAATCGCACAGTTTTAAGTTTATCCCACTGCTTCACATAAATAATGGATGATATAAACACGGGGAAGCGCATTGGGTAGGAAAGGCAAAGCAGGTTCGCTTGACCTGGGTCACTCGGTTGAGTGTCGGTCACGTCCCTCGATTTTGGGGCGTGACAAACTTGGTATCAGAGCCTAAGGTTTTAAAAGTGTCCTAGGATGTCTCGGAGCCGTGTCTAGTAGAGCCCTTCTTATCGGTGTGTTGTCGACCACATCTATAATTAGGGGGCTACATGGACATTTAGCAAACACCTTTTTCATTGTTATTCTATATCGTGCGGTGACGTGGAAAGTGAAAATATTCTTGTCTAACTCGTGTTCTGTTCCAAAATTTTCAGTCATGGCACCAAAGAAGAGAGCTCGGCTCGGTTTAGAGGTTGATGCCACCCCAATTGTGTCTGTGAAATCTGTACCCGATGGTGCGGGTGAGAGTGAGTCCCCGACTTTGAATCCACCTGGCCTTTCTGTTCCAGACAAGAGTGTTCCTATTCCTACTGCGGCAGAGGGTGTTGTAACCCCTCCCGCTGGTATTCCTGATCCTTCTTCGATTCCAGCTTCAGGTCCCGGTACTTCTGATGGGGACCTCAGGGGAGCTATTCATATGTTTACTCAGTTAGTGGCCGCTCAAGCCCAAGGATCTCATGCTTCCCCGGCATCCTCTAGCGGACAGGGAGATTCCACCGGTCCCAGAGTCAACCAGTTTCTGCAGTTGGCCCCTCCAGAGTTCTCAGGTATTGATCTGAAGGCCGATCCGCAGGATTTTCTAGATGAGATGTGCAAGACTCTTCGGGTTATGAAGGCTACAGAGATAGAGGGGGTTGAGTTAGCATCTTACAGGCTGAGGGGAGAAGCGTATTCATGGTTCGAGATGTGGGAGAATTCCCGTGGGGAGGGAAGTCCTCCGTCGAGATGGAATGAGTTCGTTGATGCTTTCACGGATCACTTCTTGCCTACCAAGGCTATGGACGTCGTGCTACGGAGTTTGAGGTTCTCAAGCAGGGTAATATGATTGTGTGGGAGTACCACATGGAGTTAGTGAGGTTGTCCAAGTACGCTCCTCAGTTGGTATCGACTATGGGTGCCAAAGTTTGATGGTTTGTTCAGGGCCTCAGTCCTTTGGTTGTGAATGAAGCTGCTACAGCTGCCTTGCACTCAGACATGAATTATGGTAAGATAGTGGGTTTCCAAACCGTTTCTTGACTCCTTCGTGATTGTTTTTATTGATGACATCCTTGTCTACTCGCGAAGTCGGAAGGATCATGCTAATCACCTCAGGGCAGTTCTATAGACTCTTCATCAGCACCAATTGTATGCCAAGTTTTCAAAATGTGAATTTTTGTTGGAGTCAGTCACATTTTTGGGTCATGTTGTTTCCAGAGAAGGGATTAAGGTTGATCCCCAGAAAATCACAGCGGTAAAGGATTGGCCTAGACCAACGACCCTGACAGATATTTCCAGTTTCTTGGGTCTAGCCGAGTATTATCGGAGGTTTGTGGAAGGGTTCTCTACCCTCACCTCCCCATTGACTAAATTAACGCAGAAAGCAACTAAATTCCAATGGTCCGACGCTTGTGAGAAGAGCTTTCAGGAATTGAAATCAAGATTGACTTCAGCACCGGTGTTAACTTTGCCAGAAGGCACGGAGGGATTTGTGGTTTATTGCGATGCTTCAAGGGTTGGTTTGGGATGTGTGTTGATGCAACACGGGAAGGTTATAGCCTATGCTTCCAGGAAACTCAAGAATCACGAGAAGAATTATCCGACGCATGATTTAGAACTCGCGGCAGTTGTGTTTGCATTAAAAATCTGGCGGCATTATTTGTATAGGGTCCATGTGGACTTGTTCCCAGACCACAAGAGTCTCCAATATTTGTTCAAGTAGAAGGAGTTGAATTTAAGGAAGCAGCGATGGTTAGAATTTCTTAAGGATTATGATATGAACATTCTGTATCATCCGGGAAAAGCAAACGTAGTGACCGACACTCTCAGTCGGAAGTCTATGGGCAGTCTGGCTCATTTGGAGGAAGATTAGAGGTCGTTGGCTCGGGAGGTTTGTCAATTGGCTAGTCTGGGGGTCTGTCTCTCGACCTCAAACGAGGGGAAAGTCATGGTGCATAATGGGGCAGAATCATCACTTGTAGCGGAAGTCAAGGAGAAGCAGTTTATTGATCCATCATTGGCGCAGTTGAAGGAGGCAGTTTTGATTGGCAAGATTTCGGCATTTTCACTCGGATGCGATGATGGTGTTTTGCGGTGCCAGGGAAGGCTATGTGTTCCTGATATGGATAATCTTCGGGAGAGGGTTATGGAGGAAGCTCACAGTTCCAGGTATTTCGTGCACCCAGGTTCTACGAAAATGTATCAAGATCTCCGGGAA
>ML306692.1:0-62817 GCA_005239505.1 Nicotiana paniculata
GAAGGTGATGGAACTGGGGTTCCACTTCTTTGTTGGTTGTTGTCGTTGGGATTTGACATAATTGAGAGGATATCACTTGGAAAGTAAACAAAGATTATCAGATTCCCGGTAACGGGACCAATTTGTTTAACCAAAGAATTAGACCCTTTGACTAAAGCTTATTTTTAATATGAATACGGGTTACTGATAATCAGATAATGGGAAAAATGAATAATAAACAATATTGCAGAAATAAAAGATCGATGTTGATTATATTCGAGAATCAGATGCCTTTACAAGCTGTATTCCCCTCCCTTATATAGGAGATTGTTATAACGTACACTTCTTGCTATGGTTACTCATTAATGACTAATTATGACATTAATGAGGCATTACAAAGGATAACAATAATTGGGATTCAGTTACATAACGTTCGATTAATCAATTGTGGGTCCCTGAATCTGCTCGTAGCTTTATTTAGATTCATTATGACCGTGCCTCTCTCCCATTTTGATAAATTTGAGTTTCCCGTGACTGATAAGTTCATGGGTTTACTTAACTGTGCCTCTTTGTATCGTACCTCTTCAAGGATTCACGTCCAGTTGTCGCGTTTTCTTGTGTCTACGTGACTAGTTGAGTTGTCAAAAGTTGGCTTACGTGTGAAACTCTTCTTTTACCAATACAGTATTGAGTTGTACTTTCTTTACCGTCCCGTTTGTATTCTGGACGCTTATTGTATTTCATTTGGTTTCTTAGAAATTGCTCATGCTCTTGTGACACCGGATTCTGGGATGTAATTGTTAATTGAGGTGTTAAAACCTTGTTATTTACTCAGTCAATTTTTATTGATCTTCATATAATGAAATGAAAAGTAACGATTTCAAAATAATAAAATAGGAACTTTATTAACTAATGAGTATTGGCTTTCCTGACTGTGGTGTCCGGCGCCATCACGACCTTAATGAATTTTGGGTCGTGACAACGTGGTATCAGAGCACTAGGTTCCCTTAGGTCTCATGAGTCATGAGCAAGTCTAGTAGAGTCTTGCGGATTGGTACGGAGACGTCTGTACTTATCTTCGAGAGGCTACAGGGCTGTTAGGTGTACTTCACTTCTTGATTCCTTATCATGCAGTTTGATTCTTTTGAGGCTTATGCCTACGTTTCTTACTACTCAATCTTACGCGTCGCGAAGCGCTTGCTATAAATCGAGAATTTGAGGAATTGTAATGGTACTACAGATATGGTGCGTGAGGTTTTTCCATTCACAGTTGGTTGGGGCTATTGTCGTTGCTCTGCGGAAGGATATTATGTTATTTCAGCTCAGTAGTTGTGTTTCTGAGAGCTTTGAGGCTATGCTCAGGTTGTTGTGATGCTTATGATTGGTTATTGCACGGTATTGATATGATGATAGGATGCTTGCCCATATGTCGGGGAAATTAATGACTTGATAGGAGTTCTACTCGGAGAGTGATTCCGAGATTTTAATATTTTATTTCTGGCGGAGGAAAGAAAAATGGACTACAAATAATAAGGTTTGGGTTGATAGAGTAATGAGATTGGGTGTTTTCGAGTGAGGTGGAATATTCATCTGTGATGTGGCATCGTCTTCTTTGATCGAGTAGGATGTGTTAAGTTCGTCGGTGCTATGGTTTCTTTGGTTACATTGGGTCAGAATAATGTGAAGTAGTATTGAAGGAGCGGCTGTCAGAGATCGCGGTGTGCGGTTGTTCAGGATTGAATAGGCATTCCTAATATTGATGGCTCGAGGAGGGGGATCTTCGAAAAGGGTTGCAGTTGGTAGTGATATATCGGTTCAAGTGCTGCAGACATGGGTATTGGTTTGAGGCTATAGCTGGGTAGAAAAAGATGAGGAAGGACATGTGAGAAGTGTCGGGCAATGGTTAAATTTCTAGAAGCCCAGGTGTAAGAAGCGGAAGTCGAGTAGTTGCTTAAAGGAGTGAGTTTGACCAAAGTGGGAGAGTGGCAACGTAGCATATGAGTTCTGTGGTGAGATAGCTGCACATCTTTAGGGGAATTTTGGAGTGATTTGATAATTTCAGTGGACGGTGATTGGGTCCACGGGCTTGAATTGAAATATTGACTATTTCGGCGGAAGAGTGGATACAACAGCGAGGAGTTGTTCGAGATGAAGAAGGATGCAACATAGCTGTGAATTAGAATATATTGTCGCGCATTTAGTAGATGTCCATGAGGAGCGGACGGACTGGTAAAGTTGGTAAATGAGAACGGGTGTAGGATGGGGTATTGATGTCGTAGAGATTGTGCAGTACTTCGTCGTTGGAAGGTGTGAGTTGGTAATTTTCGCAGGTGGGTTATCTTCTGTGAGCAGGTCAGTGGTTGTGTGGTTGGCGGAGTTTTTGCGAGGGATTTTACTGACTATTCAGCTAGAGGTCGGATATGAGAATGTGGTTAATGACTCAAAGTGCTTGGGAAATGCTAACAGAAGGATTTCAAGGAATTTGGCGAGTTGGTTATGCAGGATCATGTCAACAATGAAGGAATATTCTTGGTAAGTCCCAGATTTATGTAATAGCGACTTCAGGCTAAGTGGGAGAGTTCCACCGCCTATGATCGGGTTGCATGGTTATCCACACGCAAAAATTCTAGTTATCGGCATATTTATGGGTTATTACAACTAAGGGAAGAAGACATGAGTATTAATTGAGCATAAGATTTGATAAATTTGTACAAAGATTAGCCTTATTGAATCAGGTTTAGGCGTTGGAAAGATTCAGGATTTATGCTTACTACAGAGGTAATTTGCAAGGGAAGTGATTCAGTCGAGTGCTTATTCAAGATGGGTGTTAAGGTGCCAGCGAAGCCGTGGAGTTTGTTATATTCGGGACCAAGCTAGAGTGGGTGACTCTCAACAACGGTCCTAGTAAATTCGAAGGTCAGAATGTGGTGTCTAAGGATTTCAAGCCCACGGTATGGTTAAGAATCAAGATTTTGTAGCGGAATTTTGAGAAAGAGAATATGGGTGGAGTGTTCTATGTTATCTTCGGCTTGCGATGTAGCATTGGAGGGTATGAGATGATCCGTGGGATTTGAGACAACATGGTCTCGTGATATAAGGTCACTCAAGATGAGTGTGGATTTGGGTTCACAATGTGTTGGACGAAGCTATTGTTATTCCTAAGTCAAGTTAAGGATAAATTAGAAGAAGATAGATTGGTTAGCCATGGTTGAAATGGCACATTTATGGAAGTGATCGGTTCCTTCATCGTGATTAAGTTATGCATGTGATTGGTGACGGTGCGTGCGAGTGCTTGTCGGCCGGCGTAATTGATTTTATTTAGAAGTATTCAAGTATAATGGCTTGTCATGGGTAGGCAGATCCCGAAAGGATTATGGTGGTATAGACTATTACTTGATGGTTTGCATGTTTTGTGATTATGAGAATTCACTTGTGTGTCGTTATGGTTCTCTTGAATTAAGTTAAGTAAAAGGTTTCTATGTGATAAAGTGTTCGCCCTAATAGTGGTTCAGGAGTTATGATGGAATTTTTGTGCTATTTCATATTGGCATGTTAGGTGCCGTGAGCAGTATGGAATTTGAGTTAAGGATCAAGGTTGCGGTTCAGTGTTGATGAGGATGTCACGAGCTCAGATGAGCAAGGAAAGGGATTTGGATGTTTAGAGTAAGCTGGTATTGTCTTCAGCATCACCTGAGATCGGTGGTTGTGTAAGATGCTTTGCGTTCTGGTTGCATATTTCTTAGTAGGCTTTACAACATTTGTGTAGCCGGTGGTATGGAGGTCCAGACTTGTTATCTAGTGCATGAGGTCGTGGAAGTGTATTCCACGCGAAGATCGTATGAGTGTGACATGTAGTCACTTAATTGATTGAAGATTCAGACCAAGTATAAAGAAGTATAATATTGTTTATTTGAGAGTTTATGCCTGGAGGGTGCTCAGTTCATTTGGTTGCGAATGTAGGGTTTTGCTCCGGCTATGATGGTTGTTCTTGCGTTTTATGAGAAAAAAAGGGTTATTATGGACCCAGGTAAGGCTATTAGCCTGGCTCAGTGCGAGCGAAATCGGCTTGAAGGTTGTGAATGGATTTAAATATAATTATGGGATCCATAAGATTCAGGTGTGTTCATTTCGGTATAGCGCTTCTCATGGAGAGGTATTAGAACATTAGATATTGTTCCATCCTCGTCCATTTCATGTAATATTATGATTGTGCCGTGTGAGTTGTGAAACGACTTGATAATTTCTTATGTGTTGAGATTCCGCGTAGTGATGATGTTATGTGAGCAGGATAGCTCTTGAGATTCAGAGTATATATATCTCGCGCCTCAGTTGTGCTTGAGTTTTGTAGCGTATGGCTCTATCAGTCTCCCCAGGATGGTATTATGCACTTAGCGTGCTTGTGACTGATATTCGATATTTTGTGGTAATGAGCAATTTATCTCGATGTGTATATCCTTACGTGAATTTTATGTGTGGATCGGGTGGCACGCCACCACGGTTATGTTATTTGGATCGAGTGGCATGCCGCCACGATTATGTTATTTGGATCGGGTGGCATGCCGCCACGGGCATGTTATTTTGCTGCAACAATGTGATGTTGAGTACGGTTCCCAGTATCTATTTTCTTGTGTTTTGCTTTCTATTTTCTGAGGAAAGTTCATTATAGTTGCGTGAGTTGAGTAGTCCTTTCCTGAGTCATTTCTTTATGTATCATATTCGAGTTATGGCCTATTGGCGCGTTGTGGCATCATGTGAGACTATTGGTCATGTCTGGGTGACTTGTTTTCTGAGCAGTTCATATTGGGTGAGACGAGATTATTGGATCAGGGATCAGTGCGATAAGATTATATGAAGTATATTAAAGGAAAAATACCATTATTTGGTTCGTAATGAGGTGATGATTCTAGTCAAGAGGGGAAATTCAATGATTTGTTGACTCTACAGTTGGTTATAAATTTCTACACACCCCCTCCGTTGTGGTGGTATCGTAAGCGTTATAGCAAGACCTATATATATGTCATGAGATGCATTGGGAACACCAGATTCGTGGAATTTTGGCTATTAAGATCAGGGAATGTCATTATGGTTAAATGATGAATTATGCGGTGTATGGTGCTAATTCAGCTAAGGCATGCAATCATATTCTGGTACCTCGTGTAGTGATTGATTCAGTGTTCATGTATTGGAAACAGGCCTAGCAGAGAATTCCGGTAGTTGGAACTGGGTTCTGAGCTTGTTGTATGGATAAAGGAGGATATCTTCGGATTTGATCGAGCTAATGCGCTCAGCTGAGTGATGGCAACACAGGTAGGTGCACGCAGTGTTAAAAGGTGATTTCAGATAACTCCAGAGCAGTTCTTAACACGTTCGAGGACGAACTTATGTTTAAGTGGGAGAGAATGTAATGACCCGAGCGGTCATTTTCATCTCTAGCGCGTTGTTCGGCAGTTTAAGGCCATGAGCATCTTCATTTCAGGTATTATGACTTGTAGGCATGGTTGGAACTGAATTTCGGGAAGTTCGGAGTCGAATTGGAAAGAAAATTCTCATTCTGAAAGCCTTAAGTTGGAAGAATTAACTGAGATTGGATTTTTGAGTAAACGACCTCAGAATCAGGATTTGAAGGTTCCAACAGGTTCGTATGATGATTTCGGACTTGGGCGTATGTTCGGAGCGGGTTTTGGATGACCCGGGAGCGTTTCGGCGCATATTGTGGAAGTTAGTATTTTAGAAGAAATTTCATAAGTCTGGGTTGAAGTGCATTTCAGTGTTATTGATGTCCGTTTGGGATTCCGAGTTTGGGAATAGCTCCGTATGGTGATTATGGTGTTAGGACCATGATCGGAATTCAATTCGGAGGTCCATAGGTCATTTTGGAGTCATTTGGCTAAAGTTAGAAATTTGAAGGTTTTTTAAGAAGTCCGACCAGAAGTGGAAATTTTGATATCGAGGTTGGATTTTGATTCCGAAAGTTGGAGCAGGTCCGTAATGTTGAATGTGACTTGTGTGCAAAATTTGGGTCAATCGGACATGATTTGATAGGTTTCGGCATCGAATGTAGAAGTTGGAAATTTCAAAGTTCATAAAGATTGGATTGAGTTGTGATCCATTATTTCGACGTTTTGATGTGATTTGAGGCCTCGAGCAGGTCCGCATTATGTTTTGGAACAGGTTGGTGTGATTGGACGGGGTCCCGAGGGCCTCGGGTGTGTTTCGGGGTGGTTTCGGATCATTTCCCCATGGGTTGCTGTTGCTGGTTTCTGGTGTAGTTGGTGTGCATTGCGATCGCGGACGTTGGCATGCGATCGCGTAGAGGAAAATTGAAGGCTACTGGGATTGGCCTACGTGAACGCGGGGCTTGGTGTGCGAACGCGTGAAGGAAATTTGGGAGTTGGGCCAAGGGCCGTTTGGCCTATGCGAACGCGAAGGGCGGAGTGCGATCGCGAAGAGGAAATTATGGAGGCTGTGAGTTTAGCCTCCGCGATCGCGAAGGCATTCCTGGGATCGCATAGAAGGGTCGGGTTGCGCAGTGAAGTGTTTTAAAACGGGTTTTGGCTCATTTTTATCTCAAATCTTTCATGGGGGGCGATTTTGGAGAGCTTCAAGGGGGGGTTTTCATCAAGCAACTCTAGGTAAGTGGTTTCTTTCCATTTATTAGTTAAATACATGATTATGCATAGATTTAACATGAAAATTAGTAGAAAATTTGGGGATTTGGTGGAAAGACCTAGAATTTACATTTTTAATTTTTACCACAAATTTGGGCATGGAATTTAGAGCAAATTATATATTTGATATAGTGAGGCTATGGGTAAAGTTTATCTTTGAAAATTTTGGAATTCGGGCACCTGGGCCCGAGGGCAATATTGTCAAATTTCCGAGCGGGGTTAGGAATTTATATAAATTGAAATGTTATAAGTATTAGAGTGTATTTTCATTGGTTTGCCCGTTATTTGGCTAGTTTTGGGGCGTTGTGCATCAATTTGAGTTTTCGGAAGGGCTTGGAAGCCGGTTATGGAACTTCGGAGCGAGGTAAGTCTCCTTTCTAACATTGTAAGAGGGAATTTGTCCGCATAGGTGAAATATTTAAATATGTGCTACTATTTGTGGGGGCTACGTACGCACGAGGTGACGGGAGTCCGTGCGTAGCTACTATTATGCTTATGTCTGGGTAGTTTAGGACCCAAAAGAATGTTTTATTTGCCATACTTGTAACTTTATTGATGAACTTGGAAATGATTAAACCTTATCGAAATTGGTAAATGAATTTTTGGAAAAGATTTAAATACTATCTTCGCGTCCATTAAAAGAGAATTTTATCACTTTCTTGGGTAATTGTTCTCCTGATAAAATGTGAATTTTTCTGTGAATGTGTGTATCTACGAGTACCTGAGGCGCATGTATGATTCGCGAGTAGGGTAACTCTATTATTTATATATGACCGCGTCGCATGATCGATTCGCGAGCGGGGTAATAGATGCATCTATGGTTCGCGTCGTTCGACCCTTCGGCATTGCACAATTTACATTTATGTTGGTTCGGGCTGTTCGACCCTCGGCATTTCCTATGCATGATATTTGCTGGATACCATCTGTGATTTGAACTCTTTAATTGCCTTAAGATATGAGTTGTTAACTGAAATGACGGAAACTGAGATTTATAATTTATGGAAGAAGTTGTCTTTTCTTGTTGTTATTTGTTATCTGATTATAACATCTATGTTTAGCATCACACTTGTTTATATTAAATTGACCTCTAGCAAGTGTCAAAGTCAACCTCTCGTCACTACCTCTTCGAGGTTAGGCGGGATACTTACTGAGTACACGTTGTTTTCGTACTTATACTACACTTGCTGTGCATTTTGTTGCACAGGTACATGTATATCTAGTGGCCTCGCTTGGCGTCGTGGCATGGTTGATATGGGGAATTGGGTGAGCTGCACCTCTCGAGACGACCCGCAGCCAGCAGAGTCTCCTTCAGCGTATTGAGTTGTACTTTCTTTACTGTCCCGTTTGTATTCTGGACGGTTATTGTATTTCATTTGGTTTTTTTTTATAGAAATTGCTCATGTAAATTTTTATCGATTTTCATACTCAGTAAATTTACTTAGTAAATTTTTATCGATTTTCATACAATGAAATGAAAAGTAACGATTTCAAAATAATAAAATAGGAACTTAATTAACTAATGAGTGCTGGCTTGCCTAACTGTGGTGTCCGGCACCATCACGCCCTTAATGGATTTTGGGTCATGACAAGTATCCTCTATTCTGAGAAGGGGTCATCGTGTAGGCCGAGGGTCCTGACCAAGACGTTGACTTCCTTAAACTACTTGTGCCAAAGTAGGGAGCACACGAGCCGAGGGTCTCGTTGCTCAGAATTTTCCTAGCCAAGCTAAGGTATGGTACATGAGCACTGAGGACCATGAAGCGAGTGGCGACTCGTGGATTGGGCCTATTCGATCAGGTTGGGATCGAACCCGTGCAGATCACACGGTGACTAAGACATAAAGAAGTCAGAATAGTTGGAACTCCCGAAGTACGAAGTGAAGTATTTTTTTTAAAAAGAAAAAGAAAAGAATTTCTTTTAGAATATTCATAAAGTGCTATTATGCAATTATTTTAGAATTCTTCTTACAAGCTTTATGTTTTCCATGCATTTAGAATCTTTGCAAGTAATGTATATTTTATTAACGTTTTGCCTGAGACTCATTAAGTACAATGGATGGTATTGACGTTCTCTTTTGGGAACCTACGTTGGTATGCGGTACAACGTAGGAACCGGTTTTGCAGGCGAGCATGCTACAGTTTAGGACTTCCCTCCCTTCCAGTGCTATTGGTGAGCTCCACTTTTGTTCGTGGAGTATTCCTTAGAGTAATCTTTATTTAGTTATTTCTTTGTTTACTTGGAGAACTAGCCAGGCAAATATCATGTCCTGAGCAGTGCGTCAGTTTATCAGTAGAGGCTTCATAGACACAGTCGATGGGTTAAGATTCACATGTTTTTGATAATATCTTTGCAGTATTTCATTGGTTACTATGAATAAAGTTTTGGAGTTGGTTTATCTTAGATATTTAAATTAATTAAAAGTATTTGGTTACAGTAGTGTCTTGTGGCATATAAAATTTAAAGTTATAATAGATTTGATAAGTGCTGATGGTTCGCTCGATCATGTTTGGTGATCGGGTGCTGATCCCGGCTTGTTCAGAAATGGGTCGTGACAACACATCACGGACCTTCCCTGTCTGCATAGCTTTTTGCCTAGACTGCATTGTGCGAAGCCGCTCCTGAATCAATTTCACCTTATCTAAAGCATCTTGAACCAAGTCTGTACCCAAGAGTCTAGCCTCACCCGGCTCAAACCATCCAACTGGAGATCTACACCTCCTCCCATATAAAGCCTCATACGGAGCCATCTGAATACTTGACTGATAGTTGTTGTTATATGCAAACTCCGTGAGTGGCAAAAATTGGTCCCTGAACCCCCAAAGTCAATAACACAAGCGCGCAACATGTCCTCCAAAATCTGAATAGTGCTTTCGGACTGCCCGTCCATCTGAGGGTGAAAAGTTGTGCTCAACTCAACCTGAGTACCCAACTCTCGCTACTCGGCCCTTCAAAACTGCAATGTGAATTGAGTACCTCTATCAGAAATGATGGAAACTAGGACACCATGCAGACGAACAATCTCTCGAATATAAATCTCAGCGAACCGCGCTGAAGTGTAAGTAGTATCAACAGGAATGAAGTGTGCGGACTTGGTCAGTCGATCCACAATAACCCAAATAGCATATAACTTCCTCGAAGTCCATGGGATCCCAACTACAAAGCCCATGGTGTCCGCTCACACTTCCACTCCGGAATATCCAATCTCTGAAGCAAGCCACCCGGTCTCTGATGCTCATACTTAACCTGCTGACAGTTGAGACACCGAGCTACAAACCCAACTATATCCATCTTCATCTTCCTCCATCAATAGTGATGTCTTAAATCCTGGGACATCTTCGCGGCACCCGGATGGATGGAATACCGTGAGTTGTGGACCTCATTAAGAATCAACTCCCGAAGCCCATATACATTAGGCACACATATCCGGCCCTGCATCCTCATCACACCGTCATTACCAATAGTCACATCCCTAGAATCACCTCGCCGGACCCTGTCTTGAAGAACGAGCAAGTGAGGGTCATTATACTGACGCTCCTTGATATGATCATAAAGAGAAGACCCGGAGACCACGCAAGCCAATACCCGACTAGGCTCCAAAATAGCCAATCTCACAAGCTGGCCCGCTAAGGCCTAAACATCCAATGCCAACGGTCTCTCTACTGCTGGAAGATATGCTAAACTCCCAAAACTCTCTGCCCGGCGACTCAAAGCATCGGCCACCATATTGTCCTTCCCCAGATGGTACAAAATAGTGATATCATAGTCTTTAAGAAGCTCCAACCATCTCCGTTGATGCAAATTAAGATCTTTCTGCTTAAACAGATGTTGCAGACTCCGGTGATCAGTATAAATCTCAGAATGAACCCCATACAAATAATAACACCAAATCTTCAAGGCGTGAACAATGGCTGCTAACTCAAGATCATGCACCGGATAATTCTTCTCATGGGTCTCAACTGGCGCTAGGTGTAGGAAATCACTCTACCCTCCTGCATCAAAACACAACCAATGCCTATCCTTGAGGCATCACAAAACACAGTATAAGAACCTGAAGCTGATGGTAGAACTAGCACTGGAGCTGTGGTCAAAGCAGTCTTGAGCTTCTGAAAGCTCTCCTCACACTCGTCCGACCACCTGAATGGAGCACCCTTTTGGGTCAATCTGGTCAAGGGCGAAACAATAGATGAAAATCCCTCCAAAAAGTGACGGTAATAACCCGCCAAACCAAGGAAGATCCTAATCTCCGTAGCTGAGGACAGTCTAGGCCAACTCTGCACTGCCTTTATCTTCTTCGGATCCACCTGAATACCCTCACTGGACACCACGTGCCCCAAGAATGCTACTGAACCAAGACAAAACTCACATTTGGAGAACTTTGCATAAAGCTTCTCCTCCCTCAATCTCTGTAATACAATCCTCAAATGCTGAGCATGCTCCTCCTGGCTATGAGAGTACACCAGGATGTCATCAATGAATACAATAACGAAAGAGTCCAAATATGGATGGAATACACTGTTCATCAAATACATGAACGCTGCTAGAGCATTGGTCAGCCCAAAAGACATCACCAAGAACTTATAATGTCCATAACGGGTCCTGAAAGTTGTATGAAGAATATCCGAATCTCGAATCTTTAGCTGATGATACCCGGACCTCAAATCAATCTTAGAGAACACCCTCGCTCCCTGTAGCTGGTCAAACAAATCATCAATATGAGGTAAAGGATACTTGTTCTTGATTGTGACCTTGTTCAACTGCCTGTAATCAATACACATTTTCTTAGAACAATCCTTCTTCTTCACAAATAGAATCGGTGCACCCCAAGGTGACACACTAGGCTGAATAAACCCCTTATCTAGGAGTTCCTGAAGCTGTTCTTTCAATTCCTTCAACTCCACCGGTGCCATACGATACAGTGGAATAGAAATAGGTTGAGTGCTCGACACCAAATCTAACCAAAGTATATATCCCTGTCAGGCGGCATGCCCGACAGTTTTGCAGGAAACACATCCAGAAAATCACATACCACTGGAACAAAATCAATAGTGGGAGTCTCTGCACTGACATCCCTCACAAAATCCAAATAAGAAAGGCAACCTTTCTCAACCATACGATGATACGTTGCCCGTTACAAGAAATTTGGTGTTTATGTTCACCGTTACATTTTCATCGATGACACTTATAATTGACATTAAAGGGCACGATCCTAGGACTTCTTTCCGTGGACCTAGCTCTAACTAGCGAGCTCTGTTATCATTGTAGAGAGAGATTTTCTGTCCTTATTATTGTTCTTATCACTGTTGCACCCGAAGGCTTCATTACCAGAATCTTTATTTCTGTTATTTCGTCTTCCTATCAAGGCTAAGTGTTATATATTTCTTCAATCATCTTATTAATTCAGGATCAAATTATTTTATACGAGAATTATAGTTGATAAAATGAAAATAGATAAACAAATAAAAAAGCAAAAGACGTCGAAATTGAAAGGCGAGACCTATAGGAAAATATTGTTTGCACCAACTGTGAATGAGGATGAAGCAGTTGGGATTCTTTTAACAAGCTAGCTCTTTACTCTCAAATTAAAGAATGATAGTTATACATGGGAATAAATATGAAGATTTTTAGGAAGCTCGCACTGGCCAGCCCATCCTGTTCCAAGAACTACTATTCTCTTCTTCTATGGTTCTGATTCATTCTCTTTAACTGCTACTTGGATTCTGCATATGCCATTACATCTCCCATACTGTAACAAGCAACAACCAACAACCAACAGAGAAGTGTAAGTAGCAAAATTCTCAACAAAATATGATAGAAAAAGATCACCTCATATCAACAATAAGAAATGCAGACTATGAAGTCAAAAATGGATAACATAAATCACCTCATATGAAAAACTGCGTAAATGAGATCTTGTTATTTGTCGTCATTTCTCAAGCAAGGCTCATTAAAAACTCTACTTCCACTTTTGAGTCCCAACAGGACACAATTTCCCTTTCTAAAGCTTCCGATTTATTTGAGCTACAATCAACAAAATTTGAAAGGAAAGATCTCCAAGAGGTACATTATTTTAGTACTAGTTTACACTATTTAGGGTAACATTTGGAGTCTTAGCAACAAGTGATTCATTCAACTTTCTTTGTTAATCAAAATGGATAAATCAGAATGAGATTCTGATTTGGAGTGGCCATATTACGGAAATGGACATAGACATAGCTAAACAAAAAATGCCTACTGACTGAATAACATTTCGAAATAATAAACAAATCCACATTAAGATTCAAAAGATGTGTTCTTTCTACAAAAAAAAATTAATGTCGAAACACTCAACTACCTTGTTATTTGTCTATTTATTTGATACTTAATGTGAAAGGAACTGTTCTTTCTTTAACTTCTTCGGACTTGAGAATAGAGGGCCTTCCAACTTGTACGACAAACTTCAAGGCAAGGAGAGAAATTAAGTGTCAAGAAATTCAGAAATTCTCCTTTATTACAAAAGCAAGAACCCAAACGACGCCAAGAGGGAGAAAAATGGAAATCAAAATAAAGAGTCTAGCAGAAGCATCAATAATGCACACTGATAGAATTCACATCCTAACACTGCCGAAAATGGTATTAGAAAAAGAACAAAGACGTGATAAGTCAGCAAGTAAAACAAAATTTACAAAATTTGGAACGAAAATGAAGAGATGAAAAAACATAAAGAATAAGGAGATTGGCTACAGAGAGCTCTGCAGAGATATGTGTAATCCCAAATCTTCTTACTGTCATTTCTTAAGTGAATAGGCTCAAATTGGGTTGTCTGAAAAGAGTATAGTACTGACAAAAAAAAATCAGAATTTGTTGATGCATTTTTTAGGATTGTTAAATAATCTGAAACCTCTCGGACATTCCTTATTAATTTTATACTTATCTGATAAGGCAATGCAAATCAAAAGTCGCCAATTTTAAGAGACAAAAAAGTGAAGAAGTCTAATGCGTATGGAACCTAAGAATGAAGAGCATTTCCCTATCATATAAATCAACCATCTAAGCCACATCACATATACTTGAACACAGGAAAATTTCAAATGACAACTAATTGCAAGTGACAGTATCAGTTTCAAATGACAAATTCGCGCGGAAACATAGACCGAGTAGTTCTATCAAGTAAATGCAGTACATAACTTGCAGAATGAAACTATATATAACAGTATATAAAGTTAGAACAGCTAGCATACAGTATTTCCTTTGACACAAATTATCAAACAACAATTATGCAGGTTCCCCTAAAGTTCAATTAAGAAAAAAGGAAGTGTGCGAAGCTTACAACAACAACAACAACAAAAAATCCAGTTTGATCCCAACAGGTGAGGTGGGGTCTGGGGAGGGTAGAGGCTCAATAAGGGCAAGAAGAAGAAGAGGAAAGGAAGGAAGAAAGATGGAAGAAAAAAGAAAATGGGAGAGATAAAGGATAAGAAGTACCAAATAATAGCAACAGAGAATACAATATGTGAGGCGACGTAATAAAAATCTAAGAGCGAAGCTTACAGTAACGAATTTTAGTCGTCATTATCATCAGGTTCCTCAAGCTTTTGACCAAAGCCTTTAGGTCCAGCTCTAGCTGATCTAGCTACAATTTTGCCCTTGCGACCGCTACTCTTCTTTTTCTTAGCTGCCTCTTCTTTCTCAAATTTCTCTTTCTCCCTTTTCTGCAAGAAATCTGTAACCGCTATGTAGATTACCTGTATCAACACAATAAAGAAAATGCACAATTAACAACAACGTCCATAATTTCAGCTCTATTAAAGAAAAAGAAACTTAAACAAATTACCCCAATAGTGAGAATGGATAAGCCAACGAAAGCAACGAAAAGAAGAGCTGATATGATGGTTGACACTCCACCATCGCTGGTGGAAGAAACTATTTGCTCGGTAGTTTCAGCTGTAGAAACTATTTGCTCTGTGGTTTCAGCTGGGTTTGCTTCTGATAGCAAGAAATTTCCCGAAATAGCGGAAATTTTCCAACAACTTCGGACATTGGTTTTCGAGGAAATTAATGGTAGATCGTGAATCTTGTGGGGGTGGAATTTTCTAAGTTGTGAAATTTGAAAGACATTTTTGGAAAAGAAAAGAGATGGTTTAGGCTTAGGAAGAAAGGAGAGAGATAAGGATGTAGTAGTAGCAGTAGTAGCCATGTCTGTCTCTCATCCCAAAATACTTCATTCATTCTTGATATGCATACAATCTAGGGTGTGGACCGGGTAACATTATGATTTTTTTTATAAATGTTTTTTTTACTTCTGTTTTCTTTTACCTAATATGTTATATGTGTACCATCAAATTATAGAAATTGTAATTTAAAATAAGTCATTAAAATTTATATGATTATAAATTATTTTTGATGAGAATTTTAAAGTTAATTATTTTTAATATAAAAATATAGTTTTTTTTAACAGACTGGAAAAAAAGTATGTCATATGCATTCCACATAAGAATAATTTTGGCCGCGAGTATAACGTACATGTGTATATATATTTGTAACTATAATTATAAAGGAGTTAAATTTAGAGCCCGTTTGAATATAAAAAAATTTACCTTATTTTTCAAAAAAAATTTACTTTTTTCCCAAATCAGTGTTTGTTCACAAAATTTTTAATTTTTACTTGAAGATGTATTTTAGAAATTTTCGAAAATTTAAAACTCCAAAAATTGTTTTTTAAAATTTACTTAAATCACTCACAAAACTTAAAAAACAACTCAAAATCATATTCATGTACAAACACAACTCTAAATTTCAGATATTATTTTTTACTTAAATTTTTTTTTCCCCAATATTTTAGAATTTTACTATTCTTATGTCCAAACGCCCACTTAGTTAAGAATAAAACTTCACAGATCTCTTGAATTTGCAAACATATGAGAACATGCTCAATTCGCTCATGCCGGAAAATTACAAGTACACAAGTTCAGCTTATACTTTCATACTGGAAGTTATTATTACTCCGTATATCTCGTATTCATATTTAAAAGGAAAAAATTAATTTATTCACATTACGAGATCAGCAAAAGTTATAACTACAATCCATCCAAATTGATGATATAAGTAACTTTATTTGAATTTATAAATATAAATTAATGCTATTTCCCATAGTTGGAGTATCAATTTGTTAAATATACTCAATTCACACAACAAAAAAAGAAAGTAAACTTTCATTTTCAGACATAATTAAGTAATTAATTGAGATTACTTTTCTTCTCCAACTTTGTCCCATCATCTTTTTCCCAGTAGCGTGTTTATTACACCATCCTATGACTCATCGACCTCCACGAGGCGCGTGAACTTACTCACATCCTTCTTGCCTAGGAAATGGTGGCGTGTTTATTTGACGTAATAATACATAGTATTATTTTTAGTCCAATTTCAATTAAACACTAGTCAACCCACAAATCCAAGAACATACTCCAAAAATTCACCAAACGCTAATTTAATACTACTTATTTATTTTGTACCACAATTTATTATATACCCAAAATTCTGATTCACTGAACTCCATTATAAAAATCTGTTTTTTTTCTTCTTTCCTAATGTATATTTATAGGAGAATGATTCAATAAAAACATCCTCATTCTTTTTACTTAGAATAATCTTAAGAATAATCAGTTTCTTAAAAGGGGGAAAACAAACATGTTTATGATTCTGGGTCATTCTTATTCGAATCTTTGTCTGGTAGTATTTGTAGTAGCGTTTACAGCAACTTGTTTTAGTTCACAAGTGGAAGGTGGGGATGATGATGGTCGGCACAACAGTGTCACTCTTTCTAGTTTCACATATGCAACAACTCTGCTCAAACCTTATGAATGGCGATACATTAGTGGTAATTTATTGCATCACTTGATTAAAGTTTGTTTTCCTCCCTCTTTCCCTGAGGAATTTTGCTTCTTTCTTCTTTTTTTGTTTTTTAGTTTTTGGAGGGTGGGGTGGGGGTGTTTGATGGGGCAGGAGAGGGACTGTGGTAGGTGATTTTAAGTTTCATTTTGACGAATTTGGAATACTGGGTTTTGATTCTTTTAGTGTTCTTGACATCTTACCATGATATTTAAGCCTTATTTGGGTGGTTTTCTGAACTTGCTGCTATTTCTTGTATTCATCGATACAAGAATAGATGAATGCAGCGACACATGTACGAGAGCAATATTCCGACTTGCTTGTTCTGTCTTTGTTCTTGTTGTGTCGTTGTTATAACTGATTGATGGTCTGTGGATAGTTTGTTTCACTGACGTATAAGTTGCTTTGATGTGATGCTTGTTCTGATTCAACAATCTGGTCATGTTTATCTATTCCTATTAATATCTCCTTAGTCATGAGCTGCTTGCTTTTTTATTCAACAGTTGCGGGCTTAGCTTGGTCTTTGCCTTGAGTGCTTTCTAATGTTTAACTATGAACATTTTATCTATCTTAGTTGTGTTTGTGAAGAGAATATCAGTATTTACATCTATGTAGATATTTGAGAGATGTTATTGTTTTACAGGCATATTAGTGCTTTCTTATTTTGTTAGTCTCTCAGTTTTTCAAATCTTTCCTAGCTGGATTTCTTCATTTGATGGCTATCTTTTGATAAGTCACTTCGTTCAGTTTTGATTGCATCACAGATAATTGTGTGAGGAAGTGTTAAGTACAAAGTAACATGTGTAGCAAGGGTTTCTTTCTATTTTCATTAATGGCTTACTGGTTTTGGTTTCCATGCCTTTCTGCAGTGGACTTACCTCCATGGTTCTCTTCAGTGACTATTGATTTGGAATCCAATGTTGGCCTTGTAAGTTCACAGCCAATACTTTTGTCATTGAAGTTTTGCTTATAACTTTACAACTTTGTAAACTCTTCTTGTTTGTGCTAAATATATGATAATGTAATTTGCTCCTTTTGTGCACTACAATTTTCTCCCTTTACTTCCTTTATATTGGTATTTAAGAATTTTCCCCGCCTGACCATACCATGCTTTTAATCCCAATTTTTATCCTTTTACAATCTTTATTTCCTGAATCTAACTGCAAGCAGGACCTGAAAAGAATAGGAAAAGTAAGTACTTTGCCGATGATCTGCTTCCGAGAAGGAAGTCCACCCCTTCCAGATGTTTATAACACTTCTCTTACAGGTTTAGGTATGATCTTTTAACTGACCCTTCTCATTTGACATACCAAATTATGTGGTTGTGATGATTTTGTAGCAGGATGTAACCGCAAACTAGTAATCTTATTTTTTTTCTCTGTAGTGATAGATCATATCTCGAATAGTTCCTTTGGAGGGTCACAAGACCTTCAAATTGTTGAGAAGTGCTATCCCATGCAGAAAAATATATTCTTGAAGTTGACAAATGAGCAGGTTTATTCTTAATTTTCTAATATTATTCGTGTAGTTTATTATTTGTGTTATACTTGCTTTTATCATCTGACAGATAAAATTCTCTTCAATGGTGGTCTTATGCATGTTTACTTGGGTTTGAATAAGCTTTTTCACAGATTTCTCCAGGAATATGGTATTTTGGTATATTTAACGGCATCGGCCCTATAAGGACACAGTCAAAAATGGTACTTGCTCTAACTTATTTATATTCCATGTTTTAGCCAGATTCCATTTGCGCTTCTTTCTTATGGACACAAGTATTCGGGTTTTCAACATATGATCAAGTAGGCATTTTTTCTTTTGTTTGAATACTCTTCTGATATATCTGAAAATTGTCTCTGGGCGTCTCGATGTGATCAATTAATACCCTGTATTTGTAAATTTTCTGTAAAAACGAAGAGTTAGGCTATTTCTCTCCTATTTACTACGTCGACGAAGAATCAAATTATCACCATGTTTATTCCTTTTTCTACTTTGCCAGAGGGGAAGTAAAAGATGAAAGGTCTACTACTCGTCTTGTTTGGCTATATATTAAAGGATAGGTTGAATTGAAAAAGGAGAGTTAACATGATTGATCTCGTTTGGGATTATATGAAACTGGTGAAAAAGATTTCCTGGTGGAAGAAAATATGGAAATGGTAGAGGTGAGGACGTTGTAGTTTATGTTGCTAATAAAGGAGCCACAGCTGCTATGTTAAAAACGGGCTAAGTGATCTGCCAAATCTGGGAAATGTAAAAATACATGGATAAGGAAGAGTTCCGCCCGAGAGAGAATCCTGTGTTCCGCCTGAGGAGCGATTTGATACATACTGAAAATTGTTTGCTTAAAAAGGTAGCAGTTGTGTTTTAAGTCCGCTGTGCTGTTCACTTGTATGATGAAGATTATTTTTCCTTCATCATAACAATGAGAAATGCTATTCTAGCCATAAACCTGGAGGTTCTAAGATCTCATACTATTGTCCCTTGGAGCCTAACTTACCACTACGAAAGAAGAACCATTGAAGTCCTAATACCCATCGTTTCAATGGTGTAATATCTTAGCTAGCTAATTTCCATTCATTGATTTCTTTTTGCAGATTAATCGAGGACATTCTTACTCATTCAGCGGTAATATAACTGTGGAAGGGTGTACAAATTCAGCTGTGTTGGGCAAATTCTGCAACCAAACAATTAGTTTACTCTCATGTTTGGACACCTATATATCTTCTCAAAGTGGAATAGGTAGTCGATCTTACAACACAACTGCAGAGAATGTGATGCCCTGTGGAGGTACCGAGGAGAGCTGTCTTGACGTTGCTGGGTCAAAAGTCTACTCCTTGGATGTAGTGAGTATCGCGGAGGAGCTAATAATCACAGCATTAAATATCACGTTCACTCAATCACAGCGGTCTAATGGAACCATCAGCGGCACTGGAATTTCCCTTATGTGCTATGTTCGGCATGGTGCTATACCGTTGCCACAAGTGTATGATTATTCTGCTGATATAAACAGATCCCCATTGGTCATACCTTTACCTAGACTTGGTCGTTGGTATATTAAAATTCAGCACGCAAACCTGTCAGAAAGCATGGTGGTAATCCAAGAAATGAACGCTAAAATATGTTATTCATTGGAATGGCAAGTACTTCGGTGTCCTGCAGATAATGCTGGATTGAACTGTACATCAGCGAAATACACACTTCAGGTGGACTTTTAATGAGCTTGGGCTGCTTCCATCTTTCTCAAATCTTTTCATTAGTTCCATATACTTGTTTGCTTGCACATTAATATTGAACATTATGCATTGTTTTTTTGATAAGGAATATTGAACATCATGCATGGTCATGTGTCATGTTCATTATGGTTTTGGATAACTGAGTTTCCTGCTTAATAAAAGAAAATGATATGCTAGATGTACAGTTCACATTTTCTCTTCTAATTTAAACTGCTCAGGTCAAAGATGACCTGATTAGTTTTGTCAATCTTTCCATGCCTCTCTCTCTTTTTTTTTTTTTAATTCTTGAAGTAGTAGCAGGAGTGCAGAACTGTCCATTGACAACCTCATAATGGTTCTGTGCAGACGTTTCTGAGGAAAAACCCATCTGTCGCTTTTGAATCCTATTATCTACCGATCAATGGAGAAGTTTCCTCAGACTCTGCTAATTTCCCTTTGGGACCTCTTTTGAGTAATTCCTCTGATGAGAATATGAGGGATTACACTTGGACCTTTTTCCTTCTGGACATCCCCTATGCCGCTGCTGGCGGAAATATCCATGTCCGCCTTACATCAGATGCAAAGATAAGTGAGGAAATATATGCCAGATATGGTGGATTGCCGTCTCTTAGTAACTGGGATTACTTCTATGCAAACAGCACAAGCAACAGCAATGGTTCCATGTTTTTTAAGATCTATGATGCAAGTGAGAAGTCCATCAGCTTTTATATCATTTATGCTAGAGGAGGAACGTGGAGTTTTGGGTTAAGGCACCCAGTATCTCACAGGCATAGTTCGAGAGTTGAAACTATCATGTCTATCTCACTAGAGAGATGCCCACAAAAATGCTCTTCGCATGGGACATGCCAGTCGGTGTTGGATGCAAGTGGTCTCACATTCTACAGGTTTGTATGTGATGACTTCTGAAGATTAAGCTATTGAGCTGTCATGTTCTCATGCAATCAGATCTGTCCTTTTCAGTTTCTGTGCTTGCGGTAGGCGCAATGGAGGCTTTGACTGCAGTATTGTACTTGTTTCTTCTTCAGGTAAAGCATTGTGTTTTTGTGACTTTCAGACTTGGCTCAGTGTCTTTTAGCCATTTTATGATAAGTGTTGCTATATCCTCCTCGGGTTGTGTATTTTGAAAGTCTTAACTTAGCCGTTAAAATTGAACCTATAACGTCCACGTTAGATTAACCGGCTACTGTCTTGCACAATCGGTAGTATCTCGAGTAAACCTGTCAATTGATTCAACTTATGCTAATCTGAGGAGTAACCTTTGTACTCAATATGCTTCATCTTTTTATATGCCACAATTATCTTTGCAGTGTTTTAGACAACTATCTCTTTGATTATGAATTTCCTAGTACTTTTTCTAAAATCTTTTATCTTTTTAACTGTACTTAATAATACCTTCTGAATGTACAAATTTTGACTTATAAGAAATCGGTCAATCGATGTCCAAAATCAGCAAACTTTGGACAAATTGACCCTTCACTCCAAGCGCGTCTTTCATCTGGAAACTGAGGAATAATAATAATAATCCTGGCCTAATAATTATTCTCGTCACCCTTAAGGAATAGAGATGGATGAATAACAGTAAACAGCTAGATGAGGCACCTATTGGATTCAGCCGGTCATTATCGTTGTTCTGAATGCATGTCCTGATCATGACTCAGTGTTAAACCATTTTATTGAAACATGTGTTTCAACATGCTCTCTGCTATTGCTAGTAAACTCTTGATTACTATTTGTTTGTTTATGGTTTTACTAAAATTTCAACTCAGTAGTTTCTCATTCGTAACCATTTAATTATGCAATGGGTCGTTTAAAGGACAAGTGCTGAAAACTGATGTAGGGCACATGTGGCAATCAATTTCCCTTATTGCATCCAATGCTGCAGCTTTGCTCCCTGCTTACTGGGCCCTCCGTCATAAGGTAATGTATTAGTTAATCCAATAACCTCCTAAGACCATTAATTTCTTCTAATTGATATTCAAGAAAGGGCTATAAAAATCAGGTATCCAGGGTTATATTTTCAGCAGACAAGCGGAAGAACTCGAGGAAGAGCTTTTCCTTGGATTCTTTGTATTCTATGTTTAAAAGATGAAACTCTCCTTTCTTCTGCAGGCATTTGCTGAATGGGTTCTTTACACATCAAGTGGTATCTCAAGTGGTCTGTATCATGCATGTGATGTTGGCACTTGGTGTGCACTGACTTTCCATGTCTTACAGGTATCACTGTTATGGATTTTGATATGTTGCATTTTTTGCTTCTGGTGGCCAAGTAATCTGGGGATATCTTTTTTGTTAACTGGCGCCAGTTCATGGATTTCTGGCTATCTTTCATGGCTGTTGTTAGTACTTTTGTATACTTGGCTGCTATCGATGAAGTTTCAAAGAGGACCATTCACACGGTTGTTGCAATCTTGACAGCCCTCATGGCTGAAAGTGGACCGACCAGGTAAAGTTCAATTGAGGCTCTCTCTTCATCAGGAATTTTTTTTTTGGATGGGCTTCTAGTGATTGAACCGTGTGGATCAGCTTTAACCTTGTCGAACATTTTACAGATCCTCAAACATTATTCTAGTCGTGGCCATTGGGACCGTGGGTCTGTTAATTGGGTTCTTCGTTGAATTCTTTACTCATCATAGGTGGATTTCCTTTTCTACAGAAATTTGTTTGAACATGCTCAACAGGTTGGTGGATTTCTTGTTCTGAAAAATGTAGACCTGTAATTTAAACAAAGCTGAAAAATGATATTTCATTTTTCATATATGATCAGAGCTGAAAAAGCCTATAGGAAAGTTTGGTTTTGCAAAACGTAGGATATTTATAGAATTACATTCAAAGGTCCCTTGCAGTAGAAATCAGTGACCACATGTTCATTTTTAACTGATTTTCAACTAATTTTGTCAACAACTCCATACAGAATGTTGAGGCTGAACTTATGAACTTCTCTGAAAACTTTCCACATAATCAAGCATATGATCCATGTTTATCATCCATAAGCCATACCTACACTTTTCAATTGTTAAGAAAAAAAAAACAGCAGGGATTCTAGCAATAAAAATATACTGATTACTTTATGATATTTTGTTTTAACCTCTACTATTTCGGCTAAGCATGAACTGAATGCAGATGGGAAACTGTAAAAGCATGGATTCATAATTTCATTCGGTCACTTCTAAAACGCTTTCGGTGGGGCTTTTTACTTGCGGGATTCACTGCATTAGCAATGGCTGCTATTAGCTGGAGATTAGAAACAAGTCAAAATTACTGGATTTGGCACAGGTATGAACAGCTGTAAAAAATTGTCCTTCTATGTCTCTCTCTATCCTCTTCCAGTCTTTCTCTGACATTTTAATGTGTCATTTCTGCAGCTTATGGCATGTTTCAATATATACTTCTTCATTTCTTTTCCTCTGTTCAAAAGCAGCAGCAGTGAACTGCGAGAACGAACAACCTCAAGCAGAAAATTATGAGTTGGCTCGTCAAAATTCTTTCAGTGGTAGTAATGAAAGAGATGGTAGATAGATCATACCATAGAATCTACTTGAGACCAAACACATAACATATAGAGCTGCTTGATGCTGAAAACAGACAATGAACTGCACCATCGGGAGGACACTTCTCCTATTAGGCAGGTGATTAGTGGATTAGGGGAACCAAATGTTTGTTAGTTGTTCTCAAATAGTTCTTTTTATTTTTCTTGAAGTTATCCTTTGGCTTAGGGATACTCAACCATTGGTGTCCTGTTTTATATAACATTGTTTATAGGAAGCAAAAGCAGGAAAGGTCCATTTTGTATAGTCAGGGAGGTTATAGCTTACAATAGGGAAGATGAAAAAGAAAAGCAAAATTGATGCAAGAGAAAGGTCCAAGGTATACTAACTTTGTTTTATTCTTTCTCCGTCAAGTCCATAATGGTGGTGGAGATGCAAGTTAGACCCAACATGTTTAAATGTTGGTGAAGTCTGTAAACGCTGTTCCGATGTTATGCTCATACAGTCCTTTATATGTACTGTTGCATGACTCACTGCATCAATTGTTTGTACGTATATGCTCTCTATTACACTACACTTTTAGAAGATGTTACATGGAATGAGGTTCCCAGTTTTTAGCTTTTCCCTATTGGAGGAAAGGGAAGAAGTAAAGTTTCTGGTTCTTTCTTTATGTATTTACTTTTTGGTTATGATCTTAGTCATCCATATGATAGCCTCAATCCAAAAGGGGGATAATATCAACTTTGGGTGTTGGGGATCAATGTGCAACCTCATGGTTAACAATTCCATTTCCAATAGCACTGAGTATCATCAATTTCCTCTTAATCGTAATTGAAGGAGTTGTTGATTATGGTTAAGCCATGAAAAGTTTAGTATCAAAAGTATGAGGGGAAAAACATACATCCTCTGACTGGAAGTGTTAATCTTCTGAAATATACTGATCCTAATGAAGGTACAGTTAAGATCTGAGTTTCCTTCTCAAATAAATCTCTGTAGACAAGAAGCCAACAGTATAGACAATTACCCTTCACAATTTTTGCAAATTTTTTTTGCGACATCAGGTGTAGGAGGCTATAACATGCTTTACACCACTGTTGTGCAGACGGCCTAAAGTGTTCTCTTGCATTTTCATGCTAAAGACAGCCTAAGTGTTAGCAACTGCAGTGAAGGATCACCTCATGCTAATGTGTTAATTCCACCAGCAATTTCAACGCTACATCCTGGCAACTTGTTATGCAACCTCTCTCTTGCCATTTTCCAGATCAAGGCTGCATCAAGCCAATTACTATCAGAAGCATACAAGTTTGACATAAGGACGTAAGTAGCAGTATCATCCGGATCTATAACAAAAAGCTTTTCTGCTGCCCATTTTGCCAATTTCATATTTCCATGGATATTACAAGCGCCAATGAAAGCCTTCAGGGCATCTGCTTGGGATTCAACTGGCATTGAGTTTACAACTTCATAAGCCTCGTTCAGAAGGCCTAATCGTCCAAAAAGATCTACGAGACAGGTATAGTGTTCTGAGCTTGGCATAATTTGGTAGTAATTAGTCATCAAACTGAAGTACTGCATCCCTTTAGAAAAAAGACCACCATGACTACAAGCGGAGAGAACTGCTAGAAATACAATTCTATCTGGCTTCACATCATCTACCAACATTGTGTCAAAAAGTTGAATAGCTTCCTTTGAAAAGCCGTGAGATGCATAAGCTCCAATCATTGAGGTCCATGAGACAAGATCCGGTGCTTTTATTAAGCTGAAGGACTGGTAAGCATGAGCAATACTACCACACTTTGAGTATGCATTTATCAATGCATTTCCAATTGATAAAGAATTTGAGCATACATATTTTACTGCATAAGCATGTACTTGTATAACTTCAGGGGCCATTGATAAGTTGCCACATGAACTAAGGGCACTAGCCAAAGTGAGTTCATCAGGAACAAAATCCTCTCTTAACATCCTTTTCAGAAGGTCAACAGCCTCCTTCTCATCTCCACGGCGTCCAAAACCTACAATAATAGTATTCCAAGAGACCACATTTCTGAAGGCCATCGCGTCAAAAACCTTGCGAGCATCGGTTATATGTTCATTCTTGGCATACATATCAACGAGTGCACTTTCAACCACCACATCCATGTTAAGGCAAATTTTAATGGCAAGTCCTTGTATCTGCCTGCCTAAGTCATAAAACCCCAAACTCGCGCAGGAATTAAGTAGACTAGCAAATGTAAACTCATCCCCCTCAAACCCCTCAAATCGCATCAAATTGAATAACCAGAAAGCCTCTTCACCCAAACCATTCAGTACATAGCAAGAAACCATAACATTCCATAACACTAAATCACGTGCTAAAATCCCATCAAGAACACACCTAGCCTCTCCAACCAACCCAAACTTTCCATACAAATCAACAAGAGTGGCACCAAGGAAACAACTTTGATCATATCCCAACTTCACAATTGCACAATGCAACTCCTTACCCAACCAAACACCATCCTTTAACTCCACACACAGTCGGAGCAACCCACATAAGGTAAGGCAATCAGGGGGCACCGGTTCCATCAACATTTGCTTGAAATAACGGAACCCCAGATGAACATTTGCATTTAAAGGCTCGGTAGAATACCTTAAACCGCATATCAACGTATTCCAAGTTACAACATTTCTAACGCCCATTTCATCGAACAGCTTGCATGCATCAGCAAGCTCTTTACATTTTACATAAACATGCAAGAGCTGGTTTCCCAGGGAAAGCACGTTAGTCATACCCAACTTAATTATATTTGCGTGTATGTGTTTTCCTTCATCAAGATTGCCCATTTTTGCTGAATTTTTAAGGAAATTGGAAATACAAGTGTGGGATTTACTTGAATCATTATAATGGGCAAGCTTAACAGGAGGAACTGAAGCTTCTACTCTAGCTAAAGCTGAACTAGTGGTGGCGGCAGTGGTCGTTAGAAATAATAACTGCTGGTTAAATGAAATTGTTGGAATTGGAATGTAGCGGTATTTGATAATAATCATGGATTACGGAAAATAGCCACACTAGTGCCCCGAAGAAATGACTGGCCATACAATCTTTTGATGGTTATAGCTATTAAGATTGAGCAATTTTTTGTACTGTATTTTCTTCCTACCTCCGTCCACTTTAATTAATTTTTTATTATTTTACGTATGTTAAAGAATTTATTAGCATTAATTAATAATAAAGTTAATCATATTAACCTTAATTTATTTATTAGAATTATGATAGATACTTCAAGACTCTTTACTCAAAGGGCAACTTCGAAAAAGAAAAGTTAATTTCTTTTTAATATCTGAAAAAGTTAAATATTATGGATCACAAAAAAAGATCAAAAAAATCAATTAAAGTGAATCGAAGGGAATAATAAGTGTAACATTTTTCTAGAAGGTTTGACCATAATAAATTAGTGTAATGAGATAGTAAAGTGGCTTGAAGGAGAAGTATGTGTACATCCAAACCTTTATAGTTGTTGAATTTATCTCACACTATAGTATGTACGTGTTACAATAACATCACTTATAATTGAATTATTATTCAAGTTAGAAATGCAAAAAAAAAAAAAAAGTTAGACTTCTGATATCAGATTAGGGCAATGGTGCATTTGATATACAAGCATTTTAATGCATGTCATTCACTTAATTATGATTCATTTGAACTTAATAAGAATAATTTAATATGGCAAAAAAAAAGAAGGAATAATGTGTAACGAAGAAAACTAAGGGTGTGTTTGGTAACGACGGAAAATAAGTATTTTCACATTTTCTACTGTTTGGTTGCTTAAAATAGTTTGATAATTATTTTTCCTAATATCATATTTTTCTGAAATTAGACGAAAATGACTTCCCTAGAAGAAATGAAGAGAATATTTTTCAAAAAGCTCCACCTACCGTCACATCTAACCCCAACCCCTCCCTCTTTTCTCCCCTGCCCAACCTCTCTCACCCCCTCCCCCAAAAAGATATTTTTTCAATTTTTAATTTTTTTTTCTTTTTTCGTCACCGCCCACTCTGCTAACCCCCTATCCTCCGGGGGGGGGATAATTTTTTTAAAATATTTTTAGTTCTTTTTTTTTTTTTTTTCAGTTTATAGGTTCGAAATTTTACGAGTTCCAAAGTTATGATTTTGGAGGTTTATGTGTTTGAAAGTTTGCAGGTTTAGAAATTGTAGAGTTCATGGGTTTGAAAGTTTAGCGGTTCGAAAATTTATGGAATTTGTGGGTTCGAAAATTGGTTCGAAAGTGTATGGTTTCATGTTTATTGTATCTAAATTATTTATTAATACTCTTGAGAAGTTATTTTTCTTAATTTGTGTACCTAACACCGAAAAATAAGTAAGATTACTAGTACTTGTTTTTCAAAAAAATATTTTTCACGAAAAATATTTTCCCTTATACCAAACGGACCCTAAGTATCTCACTAGTTTATAAAGTATGTTTGGTGCGATAGAAAAATATGTCCAGGGGCGTGATTTATTTTCTCTAAAAAAAACTATAAGTAAATATTTTACACTATTTGGTTGAAGAGTGACTAATAATCTGTTTGGCCAAGTTTTTTTTAAAGCCAAAAACATTTTTTTTAAAGTTAAAGTATTTGGTCAAGCTTTTAGAAGAAAAAAAATATTTTTGAGGAGAAACATAAGTAGTTTTGGAGAAGCAGAAAAAATAACTTTCTCCAAAAGTACTTTTTTGAAAGACACTTTTGAGAAAAATACACTTAGAAACAGTTTTAAAAAGTTTGGCCAAACACTAATTGTTGCTCAGAAGTGCTTTTCAAATTAATAACCAAACACTAACTACCTCTCACCAAAACTACTTTTGAGAAAAAGTACTTATCAAAATAAGTTAATTTTTGTGATTTGGCTAAATAGGCTATAAATATGATTAGGAACCACCGATATAAGCTACGGTATCGTACATACTTTTCTTCCTACATAATGTGTACAAATTTGTTTGGTATGTAAGATCTTGATGGTATGAACTATGAAATCGGACCTTGCAAAGTGTACGTATTCTATTAGAAGAACAGGACAAGTCCAGAGGGAAAAATATGTATTATATCATAAAACTATGAAAATTTATTTGAGAGCATTCCTTTTCCTAAAATTAAGAAATTGTTATAAATATACAATATTATGGATGTTTATTTAGTACTCCGTTATAAATAAGTTTCCTGAAGAAGCTTATCCATTGGGACTCTGTCATAAATATGTTTATCTATTTGGTACTCCATTCTCTGCTTCATAGAGGAGGGGGTTCCCAGCTAACAAGGAAGCGGGATTCAAAATAGAGGTAAATTCTAAACTAGACCGGAAATAAGCCTCCTGAAGAAGCTTATCATTTCGGTACTCCGTTATGGATAAATACCCCCGGTAGAAGATTATCTATATCTGGTACAGTAGCAGCTTACAAGCAACTTACAAGCAGCTTACACAGCAGCTTACTTTCTTCTATAAATAGAGGAGATTTCATTTCATTATGTACATCAGTTTGAAAGTTGAATAATATATCACTCTCTCTCTATACTTGTCTTTAGTTTTTTACTTTACAGTCGTTATTTTATAACACATTATCAGCACGAGGCTTTTTCTTGAGCACATACTTTGAAAGATGCATGATGTTTAGCCTAAAGTATATATATTTTCATGTATATCGCCTTATATTTCACTTTTGTTTCGTGAGTTTTAGATGTTAATTGTGATGATTTGTATTAATTTGTAGTGTTTTTATGTGTAGTAATGATTTGGAAGCAATTGGGGACGAAACGCGTCAAATTAGATCCAAAACGGACGAAATCGGGAAAATTACGAAATTCGATGCCACAGGCAGGGCTTGGCTCCACCTGTGGCGCTAGAGGCAGAATATTTTTTCCAAGCAGCGCCCTGGTGGGCGCCCGGCGCTACCCAGGGCGCCGATGACGGGAATTTATCCTATTTCGATCGGGACTCGGTTAGTTTGACCCTAGACCTGCCCAACACGTATAAAAGCAAGTCTAAACTTAATTTTGAGGAGAGAACGTGACTTTTAGAGGAAAACACAAGTATAGAGCCGTCGTGGAGGCCGGGTTTCATCTTTGTTCCATCAAACTTTGTAGTTTTTATGTTTCTTTGTATGATTTGTTTTTTGCTACCATGTCTATGTGGAGCTAAACTTCACATTCTAGGGTTGTGGTTCTTTCATGAATATTGTTATTCGAATATTGATTTTGATTTCTTAGTTTATCGTATTGGTTTATTTATTCAATCTTGCAATTAATTATTTGATTGCTTGATCACCAATTGAATACTATCTACGAATCTAGAGTTGAACTCGAAAGTGAGAATTCTAGATTGCATAAGGATTGAGTAGAGCAAGTTTTTGAACCTGGGCATCGGAGAACGGATTCGCGGTTAGGATAAACATATACCTAATTGCCTTGCTTGGTTAATTTATGTCACAACCCTAACCGATGGGCCGCGACGGGCACTCGGTACCTTACCCAACCGAGTACCAATGTGACGTATCTTTCTTATTACATCATTACATACACATGATATACGGGCCTAATAGGCCAACATAATCCTTTATAACCTCAAAACATAGGCCGGCCAGGCCGTACAATCTTTTATATACACGACATATGTCTACAAGCCTCTAAGAGTACATAAAAATCATAAAGGTCGGGACTTACCAAACAATACGTGTCTAAATCATACTAACCAACGAGCAACTCCGAAGCAAATGGAGCGCACCAACATCTTTCGCTAAGCTGATAGCCTACTTGGAGGGCTCTCGACCTGTCTATCAGGTCCTGCGGGCATGAAACGCAGCGTTCCCAGGCAAAAGGGACGTCAGTACGAATAATGTACCGAGTATGTAAGGCACATAAATAAATACATAAGAGACATAGAGTAATTGACTCAACCTGTATGTCTGGATAACTCTATAAATAATAAATTACTTTTAGCATCATGCATATGCGTATGAATGTCATGTCGTGCATAGGTATATGTTTCATAACATCATCAGCCTCTGAGGGCATCCCATCATATCATATCGGCCACTGTGGGCAAAATCATCATCGTATACCAGCTGATCAGGTGGTGGTGCGTATATAACGCCATAACCGTTCCCATACATATTCCCATACATACATACATACATACATACATACGTACGTACGTACGTACGTACCTTCATACATACGTACCTACATACATACATACATACATACATACATACATACATACATACATACATACATACATACATACATACATACATACATACATACACACACATACCTTACACACCTTACAATCATGGCCATGTAGTACCTTGTATGGTACTAGTCCATAAATATCGGGTATTAATACTTGACCAGTATTTTATCCCAACATGTCAAACTTGGACGAAAATTCATTTTCTTTGACTTGCTTCCCCTCTCACCTTCACGAATTTACTCATTATTTGTTTGAAATATCATAATCCTTATAATCTCCAAATAATATTTTTCTTGGACTGATTTCAATTACCTTACGACAAATTCAACGTAATATAATGCAGGGTGCAACATCGTCGTAACTTATTACTGTGGAGCGTAATATCACCGTAATGCAATATTGTCGGGTACAACACTGTCGTAACTTAATACTGCAGGACGTAATATTGCGGGGCGTAATAATTTACAGGAATTATAAATGCGTTCTTGTTGATTCTAACTCCATAGACATATAGGCGTTAGGTTAGCTTGAATAGGTGAGTAAGAACTCGGCAGATTCTTATGAGAAATATTAACCATGTTAACCAATAAATCAGATAAATTAATTAGTTAATTCAATTGAAGAATACAATATGATTGTTAGATAGCCCATAACCCTAGATCGTTTTCATTAGATTGATATCATAAAAATCTGCTTTTCTCTTGTTCAGAGTTCATTGTTTGTTTTCTTTATTTTAATTTAGTTTAGAATCAAATATTATTAGGTTTAATTCTTGTTTAGATAATGATAGTCTAAATTTAGTTAATAGTTAATCACAAGTCCTCGTGGGTTCGACATCCGACTTTTAGTCACTTTATTACTCGTCCAAAGGCATCGGTTCTCACTGTAAGCAAGATCAAACTGTTGTATTTATGGATTTCTACCCTTTTTACAGTAGGTTGAACGATTGATATTTCTTTGGTGTCAGTATTTTATTTTCATATTAGCAAAGTAAGCGTGGAAATGATTCCATGTTGACTTAAAGGTTTTACTATATCACTTTGTCTTTGTGAACGACAAATTATTTTCCCTTGCTGCTTTGCTATCTTGAAGTAGGTTTGTTGCCAAGGATTGTGACATTTATTTTTGCACTTTCATATATTTTTAACTCTAGCTATTTGTCAAGTAAAGTTAGTAAAAGTGTATGGATATAAATCAGATCCAATCGCCATAATTAAGAACTCTACTCAAAAGGTTAGTACTTCCTTCATATCAGACATTCATGTTTCTTGCCACTAACAATATGATTTTTGTTCATTAGTCCTAAGGAGCCTAATTGGTTCACTTAGCAGTTCATGCCATAAACTTGTTCCTGAAGAAAAATATTACGAGAAGGGACCATGATTTATTATTTTCATCTCTATTGATGTCTTAAGTATGGAAATTTTCAAAAAATATATAGTCTCCGGGAGTGGCATATTTTCTAAGTCTTGTTATGACTTAATTTTATGGTTCACTTGAACTCTAACAGAGTACGATCACCAGAAGTGGCAATACTTTGTATATCTCATTGTAACTAAATTTGTTAAATACCAGAAGTGGTATATACCTATCATGACCACTAAAAGTGGTAATTTAGGCTTGTTATGGTTACAATTGAAGATAGTTTAGAGAAAAATTCTCCATATTACATACATGCCTTGATTTGCTCATGAAGTAGCAAATATCTTAAAAGAGGTTTGAAGCATCACAATATGATGTGGTTAATGCACGTTCGGATAATTATGTTTCATTCCATGAAGGATAAGAATTTTTTATAAATATTAATTCATTCCTTGAAGTGAATGTGATAATATTAATAAAGCTCGTAAATATGAACGCACTCTTGATGTAAATATATTACAATTCACCTCAAGAAGAGGTAATATGATTGAGAGAATATATACTCAATATTTTGTATTTTAAATTTACTCTTGAAGAAGTAACACAATTGTGATTTTCTCCTGAAGTAGGAAAATATTACGAAGAAGTGTTTTCTTGTGCTTAAATATTTATATTTTTCATTTGATTATGATTTTATCTTATTATACCAGAAGTATCTGAACAATATTTGATCGTACAAAATATAGCAATAACTCTTGAAGAGCTAACTGTTTGTCTAGAAGACACATGACACCAGTAGTGTCTGATAAATATTAGATTGTGGATAATAAACGAAGTATCTCGAAGAGATTATATAAAAATATGTCATTCATATTATATGATTATGTTCAAACATATATTGTAGTAAACCTGAAGTTTACTAATACAATGGCTATCATATTAAGATTACAAATGACTGAAAGATTGAAAATCTTTGTGTTTTCACAATCATAGGGGGTAATAATATGTATGTAAGAAGTTACCTGCATTATTCTTCAATTTGTATTATATCATGTATCACAGTAAACCAGAAGTTTACTAATGCAAAAGAAGTCATAGTAAATCAAAAGTTTTATTGAAGCAAAAGTAGTTACAGTAAATTTCTAATTTACTGATACAAAAGTAGCCACAGTAAATCAGAAGTTTACAAATGCAAAAGTTTATGCCTTAGTAAACCAGAAGTTTATTAAGAGATATCACATGCTATGGTAAACTTGAAGTTTTCATTTTTCCATTTTTAAATGAGCTATTTGAGAATTCAAATAAGCATACATTGAAGAGCTAGACGATTCTTCAAGAATTCTCTTATGTTGTTTTGTTCTCATAATAAATTGATTATACCAGCTAAAGTTGGGACTAAAATTCCTGAAATCTGAAATATATAAAAGGTGAATATGTGCCCATTCACCTATCATCTGAACCACTTATAGATGCATATATGAGATGGTTACATGTGTGTTTATTGTCAACCTGCAGTTTAATATTTTAATTTGTCTTTCTCAATTAAGAGCATAATTTCCAGATTATGGAATAAAGATAATTAATCTTGAAAAAGTTGGTTTATATCCAAGCTAGTTTAGCATTGAATACCTCCTATTAATAGCTAAACCATTGCTTATGAGAACAAAACTTCATGTGTTGGTCTAAGATTTTCTAAATTGCATATAGAAGCACTTGTATGCATCAGACCAATAATATATGATAAGTCCTCCCTTCACAATTGGTTTAGGAACAGAAACCAAATATTTTTACTATCTTTTGATGTGTGATATATGATTAATTTCTCTACCACAATGCACAAAGATATGTTTCCTAAAGAATATTGGGGATATATGTTAGTTTTTCTAACATTTGGGGAATGGAATAAACAGCTGAAAATATGCTATATGAATCGAATTATCATTTGTATGATCCTCACTCAGAAGATAATTCAAGTCAAATGCTAGAAGCATTTGCTGATCCAAAATTAAATATCATATTTCAGTTGCAAATGCTCATATTAAAATTAAAGTCAATGAAAGATGGTGTTTACTATACGCATGAAGCGTGGTAGACCAGTCGGTTCCAAAGGTAACAATCCTTGAAAAGGATAGGAGCAAGTGATCAAAATGATCATAATAGGGAGGGAATAAGCTCTAGAAGAGCCCATGACATAAAATTTCATGGAACTCCAGAAGAAGTTCGGGTACTTGAAAATAAAAAAAGTGATGAGATCTCAACAAGTTATGTCACTTGAGAACCAATACAAAATGATCGTCGATGATATATTTGATACAATATAGTGCATAATATTGTAAAAGATTATGAGGATCGGACCAGCAGTCCAACCACTTGAAGATGCCATGCCATTTAGATACAAGTCCTAAACTATATGACTTATTTGATTAAATCTATACGAAGATCCCTAAAGGATTTAAAATGCATGAAGCATATAGTTTAAAGTCTTGAGGAATGTACTCGATCAGATTAAAAAGATTTTTGTACGGTCTAAATCAATCTGGGCGCAATGATATAATCACCTCAGTAAATATTTGCTGGAAGAAGGTTACGTATGTGATGTTATTATGTATTTTTTTAAAATAAAAATATCCTCAGAATTTGTTATACTTGCTGCTTATGTTGATGACATAAATCTTGTTGGAACTCCAGAAGAGCTCCTAAAGGCAATTGAATATCGTAAGAAAGAAATTGTGATGAAAGATCTTGGAAAGACAAAACTTTGTCTTGGTCTGCAAATTGAAAATTTAGCAGACGGAATCTTAATCCACCAATTTTCCTATACAAACAAGGTCTTAAAATGCTGTTACATGGACAAAGCACACCCATTGAGTAAACCAATGATTTTTTTTATCACTTAAAGTGAATAAGGATCCGTTCTTACCTCCAGAAGAGGATGATGAACTTCTTGGTCCTGAAATACCATATCTCAGTGCAATTGGTACACTTATGTATCTAGCTAATTCTACAAGGCCTGACATAGTATTTATAGTTAATTTACTAGCAAGATATAACTCTTCTCCTACACAGAGACTTGGGTATTTGAAATAACATCTTTATCAGGGGGAGTATTATGAAAATATTATTGTGGATGTCCATTTATTATTATGTTGTAGATAATCTTCCTGAAGAAGATTTTCCATTTAGTACTCGATTGAAGTTTATCTACAAGCAGCTGATGCAGGCAGGTCGCGAGCAACTCAATGAAATGGCTTGCAACAACTTCTTGGTTTGATGAGATCAATTTAAATCGATCGGAAATAGTGGTGAAAAATATTCTCTACAAATTCAACTTTTGAGAAGATGGTATACAAGATTGGAATGCGGAGACTCAAATATTTGAAACAAGGTTTCATCAGGGGGAGTAAAATACACGATGCACTCTTTTTTTCCTACTAAGATTTTTTCCCACGGGATTTTCCTTATAGGGTTTTTAATTAGGCAACAATGTGTATTACTAAATATGTGCACTCTTTTTCCTTCATTAGGATTTTTTCCCACGAGGTTTTTTCTAGTAAGGTTTTAATGAGGCATATTATCTTTTAATGAACATCCAAGGGAGAATGTTATAAATATATATTATATTATGAATGTTCATTTAGTACTCCATTATAAATAATCTTCCTGAAGAAGCTTATCCATATGTGACTCCGCCGTAAATATGTTTATTTATTTGATACACTATTGGAAATAAGTTTCCTGAAGAAGCTTATCATTTTGGTACTCCGTTATGGATAAATACCCTCGATAGAAGATTATCTATATCTGGTGCAATAGCAGCTTACAAGCAACTTACACAGCAGCTTGCAGTAGCAGCTTACACACAGCTTGCAGTAGCAGCTTACAAGCAACTTACACAGCAGCTTGCAGTAGTAGTTTACACAACATCTTCGTTTCTTCTATAAATAGAGGAGATTTCATTTAATTATGTACATCAGTTTGAAAGTTGAATGATATATCACTCTCTCTCTATACTTGTCTTTGGTTTATTTACTTTACAATCATTATTTTATAACAGAAACGAAGTTGAAGTTCACGGTTCATATTAAAATATACAAGTAACTCCCATCATTATTAGGGATATGTGTTTTTTTTCTTTAAATAGAGGAGAGAGTGGTATAAGTCGAAGTGTTTTTTTTTGCTTACATAGCAGTTTCCTTTCTTCTATAAATAGAGGAGATTTCATTTCATTATGTACATCAGTTTGAAAGTTGAATAATATATCACTCTCTCTATACTTGTCTTTGGTTTATTTACTTTACAGTCATTATTTTATAACAGAAACGAAGTTGAAGTTCACGGGTCATATTAAAATATACAAGTAACTCCCATCATTATTAGGGATATGTGTTTTTTTCTTTGTAACTACTTGAAAATTCTGAAATTTACTGATTCAGTTAATTCAAATTTACCTTCAAATAGGTCCACCAAAGAAGAGTAAAATGCTCTATACTGATAAATTCTCCATTTTCATTGTTCAAACCCAAGACCTCAAGGCAGTGATATACTAGATAATGTTTCAATGCGAAGTGAATCATTCACACGTCTATGTATGGTGACTAATTATGTAATGAAAATTCTCTCTCAATTTTTATTTCATTCAGAGCACATATCTTTTCTTAACAATATACTATATGTTGTCCTGTCTTCAAGCACATTCCGTTAGAGTTCCAATCTTTGTATACGAATTATCATACACAAGTAGGGATGGAAAACGCGCGGGGGGGGGGGGGTGTTTGACCAAAAAATATGAACTTTCGGTAAAACTAATTAATTTAACGTATGAGAGGTTAAACCTAGTTAAATATAATAAATTCAGATATATAATCAATCTACATGGATGATGTAAAACAGTGTCGGAATAGATTTAATATAACGTGTATTTAATGTTTCGAGGTCAATAATGAGATGAGAATATCAAGCATTAAATAACAATAAATGACACTAAATGTAAATAAGAAGAATGATTCACCCAATATTAAATGAGGTGGATGATTCTTCTTTCGGACAATGATGAATGACAAATAACTATGATAATATTGTAGACTTTCTCGGATCTGATGGAAAAGGTATAGAATAATCGAAAAAGACGAATCTTTTTAGAAAGGTGATATTTGTATTCTTCTCTAGAGTCTGATTTTCAAGAGAGTTCTTATCAAAGAATATTACATACCTATCACCTGATTTCTCTTTCTATTTATAAGGGACATGCCCCTTATTAACCCTAAAATTACAAATTGAGGGAATATTCTTCCCTTAAAAAATCCCGTTACTAAAATAGTCGTTGTTGCCCCTTCTGACACTTGACCTCAACCACGATCGGTTGCTCGGCAATGAGATCTATTAATCATTATCCGACCTCGGCCAAATTAATTTTAATAACACCACTTTCTATCAAATATCCTTGGTCATATTTTGACTCATACAATTAGTCTCTCCGCTTATTGAGGTCGTCTCTCGGATGACCTCGATGAGCAGACTTCGCTAGCCGTAGTTGAGAGATGTAGGTGGGCAGATCGTGTAATGATGCTCATGGAGAAGTGGTAATGTGGTGCTTGGTGAGCCATAACTTACCGTTACGTCGATTCAGAATGACGTCATGACATCATGCATCATTATTACGCGTTTTTCCGATGCATTGCGTCACTTCCTGAGCCTCTGCCGTTTCGATATTTATGAATCAACAATTTGTATTTTCGATTAAGGCGCCTGGGTTTTTTATAAATAGAGATGGGAAACCCTCTATTTGATCCTTTGTGTTTTCAGGCATTTGAACCCCTATATCTTTATTTATTCTTCCCCAGCGTTCTTGCTTTCATTGTTTCCACCTTTACATCCTTGTTTTTCCTAGTTTGAGCAACTTCTGCTACTCTTACCTCCTTTGTGTTTGCAATTTCTTCGCTTATAAACAACCAAAGATGGTTAATGTATCTTCCAATTCTAGGGGGACCTCTGACCCGGTTCCATTGGTAGTGAGCATGCCCCCTCATGACGATGGGGCTGCCATTGTTGCAGAGGATGAGAGCTTACTTACTGTAGATGAAATAATCCCTCGCAACAAAAAATCTAGGTTGGACTTCTCGAAGCGTCCCGAGGAAGATCCTGAACCCGTGGAATCTGAAATAGAAGTGACTGCCCTTACTGACTTTAGGGACAACTTCAAAATCCCGGCCCACATTGACCTGGTCCCCACCGGACGTGATGTGGTACAGATTCACTGCCCTGGATATTATGCATTCTACGCATATCCATTCTACGTGGGATATTGTTTTCCCCTTCCTTTATTAGCGGAGGAATTCTGTCGCTACTACGATGTCTGCCCAGCCCAACTTTTCCCTTACATCTATAAGCTCATCCTCATGTTGACAAAGTATGCGGAACTGGCCAGCCGCAGAATATCTATTCTCCATCTAATGCATCTTTTCACACCAAGTTTCCATAGGGGGACAGTGTTACACCTTCATCACCATGGAAGTAAGAGCTTAATAGTGAAGATGGACAATAGGGCCAATCGTCAGTTCTGGTTAAACTTTTTCAATGTCAAGACCGAGGACATAGTGACAAATGCTAATGGATTTCTTGAGGCGTGGAAGTATGCCCGTAAATACCTCCACTGAATATTCATTTCGTTAATTTCAGTAGTAGAGTTATCGTTCTATTTTTTATTTGTTAAGCCGAGAAAGAGCCCCCTCCATTGGTTGCAATTCACGACTGGGTTAGTCAGGTTTTGCCTCATACGGTGGGGATCCGTGAATGGTCATCTTTCCACAAGAAGTCTGGTCCCAAGCCCTTAGCGACTGGTGAATTGCTTGTTTGAGTTTTTGTTGCTTCGGCCTTCAAGTCGTCTGTTTTTTTATCGTATCATGGGGGTTGACTTAACTCCGCTTTTGTCGTTAGGTCAAAGAGAGTTTCGAGGAGGGAGAGGGCTCCTACTCATGCGTTCCGCCAAACAAGTGCCATGACGAGATGTTCCCTTACTGCGGCTGCGGATAAGCATGCTCAACCGACCACTTCTTCTCAACCCCCCGCATTTAGTAGATATAGTCGACCTTCGGCGGCCCCAACAACATAGACTCCGGTCCCTCTCGTGCTGCATTAGATAGATGAGTCATCATAGAGCGAGGAAGACTAGGTTTTGCTCAAGAGGAGGAGGATGGATATCGGCGATGGGGCAGTTAGAGCTGTGGAATCTACAAGGAGCGACCGTGATCCGGTCGTTGCTGCGTCAGAGAGAGACGTGAATTTATCAATCGAAGATTCATTGTCTACGAGGGTCGTGGAAGATAATCTTTACCCGAGATAATCGAGATAATCCTCGGGATAGGTTGGCGTTTCTTAGTTGGCCAAGGAGAGAGGAAAGGGCATTGCCAAGGACAGTTATGAAACCGATTCTTACGTTAATCTCGAGGAGGTGAGGATGTTGAGTGAAGGATTCACTCGGGTGGAGGTGAGGTTGGAGGGGTCTACTCGCACCATCGTAGTCCTCACGGACCGTGACTTGACGGTGAACACGGAGGACGTAGTCCCCTCCTTGGATCCCCTTTGTTCTAATGCGTAGGGGAGGACCCTGGAGAGATAATGACGCCGCCCTAATGTCGGGCCTAATCGTCCAACCTTTCCCTGAGGGTATGTTTCCGATCTTCCCAGTTTCTATGCATGCATTTTTCTCTCTCTTCCTTTCTTGTTTTTTCACACTGACTTTCTTCCTGTTTTTCTCTCTCTCTTCTTTTTAGACCATTATCTTGGAGATCGAGAGTACTCGCCGAGAGGGGAGGCGTAAAGCCATTTTTAAGAAAATGGAAAGGAAGTACCGCGAGTACCGTGTCACACTGTGAGATCTGCAGGCGATTCAGTGTGAGTTGCAGGCGATTCAGTGTGAGTGGTAATTTCCAAGCTATCTGAGACAGGTTGAAGCAGAAAGTCGATGAGCTTTTGAGAGTCATCTTTAAATGCAGCGAGCTCGAGGGGGCGCTTAGAGACAAATAGGAAGAGATCGAAGTGATAAAGGGAGTTGAGGCTGAGTGTACGGACCAGACCCAAATGGTATCATTGCGGGCCGAGCTCGAGCAGTGTTCGATCAGGCCCGATGCTTTGAGTGATGAAGTCGTCAAGAAGATGGAGGATTTGGAGAAGGCCGAGTTAGCTCGGTTGGCGGCTTTGGCAAAGGTGGAGGCATTGGAGGATGCAATCTCCGTCCTTCGGACCGAATGAGCAAATGATTTGGAGACGACCAGGCTTAGGGAGGAGCACCTTGACGAGAAAATTGGGGGGCTGGAACAAGAGGTTTCGAACCTCCGTGATCAGATCATCGCCCTCGAGGCAAAGAAAGAGCAGTTGTTGGCTCAACCGTCTTCTTTTCACACTTCTTCTTATCCTGATGTTGCGCGGGATTTATACGAGAAATGGATCCACACCGAGACCCAACTAGACATTTTTCGGGATTTGATGACCGGGGGGCGAGTTCCAGAAGCCAATTTTGAGGATGCTCGTGCTAAGGCGCGTGCAGTTCGGACCGCCTGCGGTTATGATCCTGCTACACCGGGGACCAGCGATGGTGAGGAGGATTTAGATGGGATTGAGCAGGGTGCTTAGTATGAGGACGAGTACCCTGATGGTGATGGTGACGGCGGAGATGGCGCTGTTGAATAGTTATTCCCTTGTATTTTTTGGTGTTTACCTTTGCGGGCGTCTGTTCAACGCTTGTAAAAAATATATATTTGAATATGGAATGTTATTTTTTTTTTTAGTCTCTGAATCTTCTCTGTTTGGTCTTGCATGTTTTTATCGTTTGGTCACCTTGACTATAAGAATTTTGGATTTAGTTGTGGTCGGGCTGGTAGGTGTTAACTCGAACAAGGTCGAGTGTGCATTAATTCGAACGAGGTCGAATATGACTTTAGTTAATTCGAACGAGGTCGAGTGTCACCTTAATTAATTTGAACGAGGTCGCATGTGACTTTAATTAATTCGAATGAGGTCGAATATCACTTTAATTAATTCGAACGAGGTCGAATTTAAGTTGATTCGAACGAGGTCGAATGTGAGTTAATTCGAGCGAGGTCGAATATTACTCAAGTTAATTCGGACGAGGTCGAATGTTACTCTAGTTAATTATAACGAGATCAATGTCACTTTAATTAATTCGAATGAGGTCGAGTATAAGTTGATTCGAACGAGGTCGAATGTGAGTTAATTCGAGCGAGGTCGACTGTTACTCTAGTAAATTCGAACGAGGTCGAATGTCACTTTAATTAATTCTAACGAGGTTGATTGTGAGTTTATTTGAGCGAGGTCGAATTTTACTCTAGTTAATTTGAACGAGGTCGAATTTCACTTTAATTTATTCGAGAGAGGTCGAATGTTATTGATTCGAACGAGGTCGAAAGTGAGTTAATTCGAGCGAGGTCGAATGTTACTCTAGTTAATTCGAATGAGGTCAAATATCACTTTAATTGATTCGAGCGAGGTTGAATGTTACTCTAGTTAATTCGAACGATGTTGAATGTAACTTTAATTGATTCGAGCGAGTCGAATGTTGTTGATTCGAACGAGGTCGAATGTTACTCTTGCTTAATTTATGAAGCATTTGTTTGGCAAAAACATGGGTGAACTTCACGTACTTTTGCTTTGCTTATATATATTGGAAAATTTACATGTTTTCCGGGCTAGCATTCTAGTCCCAGTCTATCTATTCCCTTCATCGGTCGACCTGGAGAAGTATTGAGAGGTTGGGCAATGACCTGATCGACCTGTGACCTCACCTGTTTGTAATTTAGCCTGAAATGTCCTCCATGTCGCCTTATTACAAACCTTCCCGAGAAAACCCAATTGGGACAAAACTTAGGTGAGGGAAAAAGAGTAGGGCTCGGAGAACATTTTTGCTTAGAAGTTCAAGTACTTGAGGTGGGCGACGTTCCAGTTGTTTGGTAGTAGTTTCCCTTCCATTGTTTCTAGTTGAAATGACCCTTTGTTTGCTTCTGCCATGATTTTGTATGGGCCATCCCAATTCGTTCCCAATTTTCCCTCCCGGGGTCTTTGCTTGCTTGTGTTTTGGTCTTGAGCACGTAGTCTCCGACTTTGAGTGGTTTGACCTTGGATTTTTTGTTGTAGTATAGTTTCGCCTGTTATTTTTTGGCGATCATCCTTATGTAAGCCATATCTCTCTATTCTTCAGCTTCGTCGAGGTCCTGCCTTCTGCTTTCGTTGTTCCTCGACCCACTCTCGTGAGAGTATCTCAAACTTGGTTCTCTGACCTTGACTTGTATTGCTGCATCGGTCCCATAGACTAATGAGTAGGGTGTCTCTTTTGTTCTCGTTTTTGGCATTGTGCAGTATGCCTATAGCACTTCCAGCGAATGCTCCTACTTTTACCCACTTAGAAAAATAATCTGTTAAAACCAAAAGAAATCATACGTTACCTCGCCCCGCAGGGAGGGGGCCGACGATGTCCATCCCCTACTTGATGAAAGGCCAAGGTGAGGTGACCGAGTGGAGGTGATCGCCCGCTTGGTGGATCATAGGGGCATATTTTTGGCATTGCTCGTATTTTCTCACAAAGTCAGCGGCCTCTTTTTTCATGGTGGTCCAGTAGTAGCCTGCTCGTATGAGACATCTGACTAGGGCCCAATTGCCGGAATGAGCTCCGCAGTGGCCTTCGTGGACTTCGCCTAGAACACATCGTGTGTGATTTGGGCATAAGCATTTGTTAGGCCGCCATACCTCCTTTTGTACATGTCATTATCGATGACGTTATACCTGACACTTGCATTCGGATCTTCTTGGCTTCTTTTTTATCATCTAGGATCACACCGTCTTACAAGTATGTAACAATACAGTTGCGCCAGTCTCAAGTTAGGTTTATAGTCCTTACCTCGATTTGATCGATCGATGAATGGAGGAGGGTAACCACATTTCCTTCTCCGATTATGATTTTAGTGGTTGCCGCTAGTTTGGCGAGGCTATCTTCTTCGATACTTTGTGCTCGAGGGATCTGATCGATCTGGCATTTATCAAATTCGGGCAGCAACTTGCAGATCTCGGAAAGTCCGGGTGACTTGGTTGACAATGAGTTGAGATTCACAGCGTAGGACGACTCTCCTCTCTCCGTACTTGAGTGCCAACCTTAATCCTACAATCACGTCCTCATACTCGGCCTCATTGTTTGTCATGTTCGGACACCTCATGGACTGACGAATTACTTCACCTGTCGGGACCTCGAGTATGAGTCCTAGTCCGGACCCCGGTGCGTTAGAGGCGCCATCAGTGTACAAAATCCATATATCTTGTATTTGAGGAGAGGTGTTTGTGGCTTCTCTTTCGACTTCAGGCCTTATTTTTGCGCTGAAGTCGGAAAGTACTTGCGAATTTATCACCATTCAGGGTTGATATGTGATATCATGTTCGCTATTCTATTGCCCATTTGGCGAATCTGCCCAATAGTTTGGGCTTATGCAAAATGCTTCTCAAGGGAAAAGTCGTGACTACCGAGATGGGGTGGCACTGGAAGTAGGGTCGAAGTTTTCGTGAAGCTACGATCAAGGCCAGGGCCAATTTTTCGAGGTGGGTTTACCTCGTGGCGTCGACTAATGTTTTGCTAATGTAATAGACGGGAGATTGCGTACTTTATTTTCTTGGACCAGGACTGTACTCACCGCCACTTCAGATACGGCCATAGACGAGGAAACGCTCTGCGGGCTTCGCTTTGATTCTTTAATGGAGCCGTTTTCCATTAGTTTTTAAACCTCTTCGCAGACTGCATCGTTTATTAAAGAATTGGACTTCCGCCTAACTTGCCTTAACAGGGGGTAAAACGGATCGATGTTCAACTTGTGTGTCTCTATTTCCTTTGGGACCTGGCATGTCTGCATGGGAAAAGGCAAACAAGTCTGCGTTATTAGTTAAGAAACGACGAAATTTACCTGGTTCCTGAAGCTTGTGGCCGATGTAGGCTTTCTTATTGTGGTTGTTATCATCAATTTGGACGGGGTCGAGGTCTTCTACGGTTGATCGCGTGGCCTCTATGATTTTGGGGTCTTTGATGACGTCTTTCCTTTCATCACTGCTCGACCTCGACCTGTTAATTTCTATGCCTCTTTGGAATTGCCCTTCATTTTTTGGGTGTATGTATAATCCTAGGCGTGTGATAACATTCTCGGGATGTGCGTTGTTCTCCTTGGATGCTGAATACTCCCCATGGAGCAGGAAATTTGATAACTTGGTACAAGCTGGAGGGGATGGCCTTCATGACGTGTATCCAAGGTCGACCTATTATGGCGTTGTACAATGTGTCCTAATTCATGATGTGAAATGTGGTTTCAAGAGTGACGCCGCCGGACAGGACGAGGAGTGTGATTTATCCAGATGTTCGTTCAACTGCATTGTTAAACTGGTTAGTATGATGCAACGTGGAACTATCTTATCCTCAAGTTTCATCTCTGCAAGTACTCGAGGGTGGATAATGCACGTGCTGATCCAATCGTCCACCATAATACGTTTCACATCTGTATCTAATATGTGTAAAGTGATAACAAGAGCATCATAGTGAGGAAAAACCAAACCATGGGTATCTGACTTGTCGAAGATGATACTTTCTTCGAGTTCGTCGTAACATCATGAGTGATCGACCGTCTGAGTTTGTGGGTGGTGGTGAGTTTTACGTTGTTTATCGATGCGTCATTTCCCCCTCTGATGATCATTTGAATGCTTCGAGTTGGAAAAGGTGGTTTTGGTGGGCCTTGGTGTTGTTCACGTCCTCGAGCGAAGTTGGACCTTCCTCGGTCGCTTAACAGCTCTTTCAAGTACCCCGACCTCTTGTCTTAGAGCGATGCACTCCTCGATTTTATGACCTCTTTCTAGGTGGAATTCGCAAAGGGTGTTTGACTTCCTGGTGTTCGGGTCAGACCTCATCTTCTGTGGCCACTTCACTTTTAGGCTGAGCTTCTCCAATGCGTAGACTATTTCTGAGGGTGAAATATAAAAATTATGAGCAGATAGTGGGGCATACCTCTCTCGCTTCAGTGAGTCCTTTTTCTTGCCCCAAATGGTCCTTCGTCGTGGCGGGAGGGCGGCAAGGTGGCGCTTCGGACATATGGTTGATGTCTTTCTCGGTTGGGTCGTGGACCTGCTAAATCCCTTCTGTTGTCGTTTCTCCGATCTTTTCTGGACTTGGCTTGTACTGAGGTCAGCCGTTGGGTTTTCCATTTTGTTCGTCTTCATCAGCTCAGACTTCGGTGCAATAGGCGTTGTGTATTTCGCCCCAAGTGGTCAGGGGATATTTCATGAGCTGATCAGCAACTTTCTAGTCGCCCTTAACCGCTTCTGTCAACTCATTCTGGAAAGCTGCTATGGCCATTGATCGGTTCAAACCGTACACCACTATAAAGTAGCAAGGAGTGGTCGATGCAGTTTTACCCGAAAGGACGGGATCGATTTCCACAGGGAGTTAATATTACTTGGGAGTTGGGTTTCTACCTAATCTAGCTGTGCGTGTTGTTTCTAATTGCACTTCAAACCATGGTTGGGTTTTGTTTCTATTCTAATTTTGATTCTAATGATTGCTAAAAATAATCTAAGAACAATGTTTTTAGAAGAGTTTTCCAAATGATAAAAAGCACTAGGGGAGTGACTTCCGCCTAGGTGAGTATCTAATGGGATCGAGAATCTAAGACTAGCTTGTTATGATTGGGGTCGTGATATAACCTTCACGCTTAATTACTCACTCTATACTTCTCGGTAGTTTGAGTGACTTTTCCCAATTTGGCTTTCTCAAGCACAAATGGGTGTTCATGAAATGCAAGTGAAATCGGCTCAAGTCGGGTATTATTATCTCTAGATTTAACCCTTTAATTGGAGCTATTTGTCATGCCCCAAAATCCGAGGAACGCGACCGGCGCTCAATCGAGTGAACCCGGCTGAGCAAGCCTGCTAGAAACAATCTACCCGACTCACTTGCAATCAAGAGGAAACATGATTTCGTTAATTAGCCCATGGGGAAATTACAAGTGCGCTACTAAGCTGATTCACTAAGGACATCATTGATAAGTTATAAATCACATGTTTATTACAATTTGTGAAACAAAAATCCAAATCATAGATACAGTTCACAAAATTTCCCCAAAACCCATACACGACCCACAACAATGTCTACTGAGCCTTCTAAAGTTACAAAAGACGACTGTGATAAGCGCCGGCGACAAGGCCCCGGCTATACCTTAACGTGTAAACTTAAAAACAAAAGAAGTACTTCAGCGTCCCTCGAAAGAGTAGGGGATCACCAATGTCACCGAGGAAGGGGAAGCATGGCTAGCTACATCCGATACTGTCTGTTGTAGGATCACCTACATCCATTCAAAGATGTAGCGCCCCTGGAAAAAGGGGCGTTAGTACCATCGAATAGTACTAGTATGTATAACTAAACACCATCTTCTTAGAAAAGAAAAATCAACAAAATGCAAGGAAAGTAAATCAGTAATCAATAAAAGCATAGGCAGCACCTCAGTCATCAAGTAGGGAACCACTTAAGCCATCAAGAGAAATCAATATGACTTTAGCTTGGCCAACACTAGCATAAACATATCATTATTCGCACCACCACCGTACTGGTATACGGAGTCCAATCACTACCCGATCGGCTAGGTCGTCTCCCCTGGAGACATGTTTCCACAACACAAATTTCTGTTTCGATTCCAATTCAGCTCATAGCACAGGACCACCATGTGTGCGGCATGGTGTCCGATCATAGCCTGATCGGCTAGGCCGCCTTACTCAAGACGTCCAGATTTTATCATTCAATCTCATTTCTCATTTCACGCTCATGTTTCAATTCCGGAACTGCTAGTGGCCTCAATTGTTATTTCATACTCGGCACTAGGCCCCATTTCATAATTCAGGTCCTTTCCACATTTTACACATCGATACCACTTTCATCAACAAGTAATTCAATCCAAGCACATAAAGTACACATAATATCAAACAAGAATAATGGGCATATAGAGTTTTTCACATTCTTCGGCAATTTAACACATTTTCTCATAACACAAATACTTCACCAAATAACAACACAACATCAAGGGAGCAACGAAATGCATATTGTAACACCACGTAAATTCGGCTTAGGTATGAATGTGTTAAATGAGTAGTAAGTTTATATTTTGGACATTTGAAGTTTTATTATTATGAGTATGGGTGGAAATATTTATTTTAGAATCAAGACGAAGAGTGAGGTATACAAGATTCGATAAAATCTACGAAGTTTACAAAATGTCATTCTTGTAGGAGGTTTAGTGAAAAACTTGTAAGGTATTTAGGAAAACTCAAAACATGAAAGTTTTAGGCCTTTGAAATATTTTTCCAACAATATATTGTAGAACTCAAACAGATCTCTGTGCAAAACGTTATGTGCGCTTTATAGAACACTATGCAATATGCGCGCCCTGAGCGCGCTCCGAGCGCGGCCACGCACATGTGGCAGTGTTCCTGCCATTTTGCGTGGTCAGGTGCGTGGTCAGGCCTATAGGTGCACGGGGGAGCACTTGGGGAGTCATTTTTAAAGCCTTATTTCGTCCCCCACAACCCCAAAACATAAAAACTTGCCCTAGAAAGGGGATCTCTCAAAAACCTAACTCCTTAAAAGTTCCTCCACCATCCAAGGTAAGTTATAATGGTGATTCTAAGTTTATTTCAATTTCCAAACGGCTTATTAACATGGTTAAACCCTCCATATCATTAGATATTCGACTAGGACATCATTGTTGAGAGAAGGAACCCTAGAACTCGAATTCAAGGGGATTGAACTTCAAAAAGATAATGTTTTCACCCTCTAATTGATTCTAACATTGGATAATGATTATAGACTCTAGTTCATGAGTTATGTGTTGATGGGTTTGATAGAAAAGCATGAACGGTTATATGTTTGGATTGTTGATTGTTGATTATTGGTTAAGGGTGTTGCTTACCTTATGGGTGATGAAGAATGATGTTGATTATAACCATTTGAGACTTTAAAATTTATCTAGGAGCAAGAGAATGGGTTATTGGTGTAGAAACACCATTAATAAGAGCTATGAAGCTTTATTCCACCAAGTGGTTGATAAAATGCCTAAGTGACCAAAACATGACTATTGTTGCTAATTTGGAATCACTTTGACTTGTATTGATATAGATTAAAGTTGAAAGGGTTGGCGAATGTTGTATTATGATCAAGAGTAGGAACTTAAGGTATGTGAGGGTAACTCTCTATGTTTGGGAATGTTAATGATTCTCCTTACACTATGTTTCTTTTACCACGTTACCAATTGCCTCAGAAACATAGTTAATCATAATTCCTTGAATAGTTGCAGAACTTCTATTCTCTAGCTTCGCAACTCGTTCATGGATTTCATTCCGAACGTTGTGAAATCAGTGCGTAATAAATATAGACTTGGGTTGATGCCCATGAGTCTTATTCTAGATTACTCAGCATGTCATAAATAGTTGAAGTTTCAATCTTCATAATCAGTTCAGGAATACATGTCTCAATCTAGCTCTATTCAGTATTCAAGTGTCATGTAACTCAGTATGGTTCAGTATTTTAGCATCATGTATTCAGTATGATTCTCGGTTCCTGGATGTTGAACACCGGTATTTGGGCATGAGGCCGTAGTTTTTATGCTTTATGCATGTTTGGTCCTGAGGCCGTAGTTTTTATGCTTTATGCATGTTTGGTCCTGAGGCCGTCGTTTATGCTTTATGCATTTTGGGCCTGAGGCTATAGTTATGTATACGTATACTTGGGCCTGAGGCTGTAGCCTGTGCACATATATGTTGGGCCTGAGGTCGTAGCTTATTCAGATAAACAGGTTGTTCATCATTCAAAAGAGGGAGTATTCATATCCTTACTTCCTTTCAGTTCAATTATAGTTATCATTTCAGTTATCAGTTATCAACTATCAGTTATCATTTTTGTTTCAGTTTCAATAGTTATTATTTCAGTTATCAATTATCAATTCTCAGTCATCAGCTTAGTTTCAGTTTCAGTATTTATAATTCTTTCTTTCAGTTGCTTTACATACCATTACAATTCAAATGTACTGACGTCCCTTTTTGCCCGGGGCCTGCATCTCATGATGCAGGTAATGATTTAGAGGTTGATGATTCAGAGCGCTAAGATTCTCGTACCAGCTATTTGGTGATCCCAAGTTCTTTCAGAGCATTATCATTACCTTACAGTCTTCAGTAATTTTAGACAAGTCAGTGTATTCAGTACTTCATTAGAGGCTTCATAGACTAGAGTAACAGTTAGACAGAGTCACAAGCATTTAAGGTTAAGCAATGTTGCTATATATATATGTTTCAGGCTTATATTAGTGTTTCCTTATATCATTTAGACATTTTAGTATATCAGCATGTGTTACTTTACCTTCCGTATTCAGTATGTTACGATATCACATGTTGATTCAGCCAGCCAGTTGGTTCGCTCGGTCGCATGTAGTCAGGCACCAAGTGTCGTGTTTCGTCCAGGCCCAGGTTCTGGGCGTGACAAAGCTTGATATCAGAGCCCTAGGGAGTCTATGAAGCCGTGTCTAGTGGAGTTTCCTTTATATGGGTGTGCCGGCCACTCATATAAATGGTTAACTACCAAGACATCTAGGATTGTCTCACTTCTTTCTACTCTAGTTCGTGCCATGAAGCTTAGAGAAACAGTTAACCTTCTGTTCCTATCAAATTCCATACGTATCTAATGCCCAAGCGACGGGCAAGAAAAACCCAAGCTTCTAGAGATGATGATTTCCCACTGGGGTATAATTATGGAGTATAAGTTGGTAAGAAAATGAGACATGAGATGATGTTAAAAGTGGGATGCAATGGGTAGTAGTATAGATTAGATCATAACCTTATCAGAAAGTACAAAAGTAGTTATCATGTTCTATGGTTATTACTTTACCTCAATTACCAGTTATACAATCTTTCAGTTAGCAAGTTTATGGTTATTCAGTAAGCCAGTTATTTGTTATTCAGTTACCATATCTCCAAATTTCAGTGTATCAAAATATTTGGAGACTTGTGAGTATACAATGATGCATATGGATGCTCAAAGAAAATGTAAGTAACAGTGATTATAGCAAAATCTTCGCATGTTTTAGGGATTAAGAACCAAGACTCACTGGATGGTGCATGAAGTGATTTATCAGATATGCATGGCAGTATATCTGTATGTCAGACCCTACGGTGTATCAGGTTAAGAATTCAACCGCAGCGGACATAGAATTGATCACTATAGTTTTTGACAGAAAAGAGCCTAAGGGAAATATAGCTAAGAATAATATGATGTAAGAAATGAGAACCAAGAGCAGACAACATTGAATTTTAGGAATGAGTTTAAGTTGTTTAGATTTATACAAATCAGAACTAGAAGCACCACGTTAGTAAGTTACTATAAGAATGGCTATTATTGTGAGATAAAAGATATGACATTCCCCTTCAAATGATGTGACTGTGTGTTTAGGTCGAAGGTTTTTAGTCTGAAGTGATTTTGAAGTGTATAGAAAGTTTGGGGTTAGATATTCCAATTTCATTTAAGATAGATGAACTTTCTCTAAGTGTTATCCATGTACATAGTTAAAAAAAAGGGAGATAAGTATGCGACCGTAGAACAGGGTCGGATGGTGAGGGAAGTTAGAAATAGCCTTATGCTTCACTTTAGTTATTCAAATAAGAACATGAACAGATGACGCTAGCAGGTAGTTAGTAAAAGAATAATTAGTATGTTTGAGTAGAATTAGCACTTTCAACAGAGCTAGTAGAGGTACAATTTAATTTACTTGGTAAAGTTAACGATAGTGAGTGGGTAACAGCTTGAAACACTGAATGCATGTTAGAACCCGAAAATTTTAAGTTAAATCCGAAGTACAGTGGCAGTGGGAAAAAAATAATCAGCTAGCAGTGAGAGAGCAAGCTATAGAAGAATAGCCTTTAGGAATTATCGAAGTGTGGTTTCTCCAAGACTGACAATGTGAGCAGAGTTAAATTATTAAGATTGTGTATGATAGTTGTGAATACATTAGCTTTCCTTTATGTGAATAATTTAGTTTTTCCTAACTCTGAAGTAATTTGGAAGAGTGGTCGTCATTGACGTAGAGTGCAAAAAATTGCGGAAAATAAGGAAAGTTATTTGGATCCCAACAAAAAGAGAAGGATCCGCAAGTATAAGACCCTTAGTCTAAGAGGTGATGTGAAAACCATCAGTAAGTCCAGATGATATAGGGTCGGGTTTTAAAATAACAAAAACATGGTGCCCCAACATAGGTATACAGTCTGCAAAGTGACCGCAGAAGCGGGGCTTCAGAACTTGAATTTTCTGATCGAGTATGCGACAATTTTGCGGTCTGCATACCTGTTTTGCGGTCGCATAATGCACCGCAGAACTCCCTCCGCAAAAACTCAGGGGCGATTATGTGGTTAGTTTGCGGTCTGCATAATGATTATGCGACTGCATAATCGACCGCATAACTGCCCTCAAAATTGGCCAACTTCCTAATTCACTCTGCGACCATTATGCGGTCCGCATAGTGATTATGCGGCCGCATAATGGGCCACAGAAATGCACACAGTTAAAAATATTTTCCTTTAGTCCAACAACGTTTTGTTCAATCCAAAAAAAAAGGTTCGAATGGGGCCAACAACATTTACAATATTGTAGCATATAAATCTAACCTTGACACCACAAAGTTTCGGATTTTTAGTTAAAATTTTATGGGGCCTTACACTATCAATCTCTTAAATTTACCCCAATTCCTTGTTAGCCTACTTTACCAAGACTTGGGCCCTCTTTCTCAAGAAGAGCCTAAGTCAAAAAGGCATGAATCAGTGTTTGCAACCAACAATTCTACAATTAAAGCATGAAATAAGCTAAACATTACTAACCCATAAACAATTAAGCCCTAAAATTAAAGACCCATTAAATACCCACACTAGGGTTGGGTCACAACCCTAGCTATGGGGTCTAGCTGCTCATAATAATGGTAGAAATCACAGATGAAGATGTAATATAAGCCATAAAAGTCAACTACAAGAAGAAAATTTAAAGATGTAAGCTAAATCTACTCTAAAATTACTCAACGTGGTAAAATACGGTTGTTCACGAGCTCCCTAATACAAAACTTAACCTAAAAAGGTAAAAAAGATCTATTTTTAAACAGCTGAAATTACTCAACAAAAATGCCCTTACGGAGGTTCTACTGACCACGTAAAAATGGCCGCCTCAGCGTTTGGACTTTCGCAGCCGCGCAAAAAGAGCGCAGACCACGTATTTTGTTCGCGAACTGCATTCCTCAGTTAGGCCTTACTTGGAAACTCTCTGATCCTCCTATCTCGCTCCCAGCGGAATTTCAATCGCTTCCGCATCTGATACCTTCGCGGCCACGTAATTTAGACGCGGGCCGCGTTCTTTGTTTGAACCAAGATTTCAAGGTCTCTGAACCTCTCTCCTCGCTGTCAATGTTATTTCATTCGTGGCCGCGCCACTGGTTTCGCAGTCGCGCCACTGGATTCGCACTTTTGTAGCGTAGTCAACAGTCTACTTTGAGCCCAAATCAATCTCTCTGAACTTGACTCTCGCGGGCCGCATATTTGTGGTCGCCTCAGTGGAGGTGCTTACGCGGCCGCATAATATCGTCGCTGTCCGCGCTCCAGTTCTATTCTTTGTGTTTGTGCAAGTTTGACTCCTTTATGAGTTCATTTTGGCTTATTTACCTCATTTTGACCAAGACCTGCAAGTAAGCACTTTAACTTAGTTTTTGGGAATACCTTAACGCATTTTTGGCCAAAACCTAAGAAAAAAAGAGTAAATAGTAGGCTAAAATCCCTAGTTATCAATTCCCCTAAACTTAAGCTTTTGCTTGTCCTCAAGCAAACAAGGTAATTCCCACCCCCACAAGAAAAAATAAAGTAAAATTTAAGTTGTCCTAAGGTAACTTCATCAAGCTTCAATTGGAACTAACAATTACCCTCAGCACAAATGCATTATTGACAACATTATGCTATGACTTTCTGAGTTTCATAGGTGTAATGTGACACAAGAGCTTCAAGAGTTGACTCAATTCATCAAAGAAACTCGCTCTCTCACGTAGGTTATTGTGGATCCTAGACTCCTTCTCCTCTACTCTCCATGAGCTTATCTCTCTTTATAGAAGGTAACACTCAAAATCGGGATTGTAAAGAAGTGCGCTAATCACTCTCAAAAGAATGCCACAAGTTCGACTCTGAGTACCATAGGCTTGCCCCTCATGTAAATCACCAGTAATGTAAGCTCACTCAACTTGAAATCCTATAAGGCTTTAGCGGAATGTAATGAAGGCTTTTTGGATCAAGGTCGGATATAATGAACTATGACGATATCATTTTTCCTTAAGCACTCTACTTTCTCAATTCGGCTTATGATTTCTTGACTCTTTGAGTCATTTTATTCTTCCATAGGGGAACTAGAGAGACACAACGTCACTCTTTTCTTCTATATGGCACTCATTTTTCTCCTTTTATCATCATTCCAAGACTTTGAACATTGTTTTCTTGAATCCTTTCAACCTTTACTTTTCTTTTTACATTTTTCTTTTTGTCTTTTCATCCTTTTCTTTGCCTTTCCTTTTCATCAATTCTTTTTTGTTTTTTTAACCTTTCATCACTTTGAATTTCCTTGTCTCTTCCCCAAACTTATATTTATGACTATTGTTCATCATGAATGCTAAGGAAAGATTGGATGCCAAGAGAGGGTCATTATAGAACGGATGAAGGTTTGTAATTTGGTTATTGAATGAATAAGTCTTAGGCTCAAAGGGGTTGACTAAGGATATTATAATGGTATGCTATGGAAGTTTTCAAAGTTCAAATGGGACCAAGAAGAGCCTATAATCACTTTTCAAGTCGAGCTACACTTAGAATTTTGCCTAGAAAAATATTTGGGGCAAGTTCTAGACTTGTTGGCACGACACTTGGACTTGCAATTGAAAACCTCACCCCCTCAAGCTACTGGATTGTTTAAGAGAATAGAGTCGAGGTCCCATAACAACCCTAGCTAATGATTGAAACTCCCATATGGCCACAGAAACCTTTTGATGATAATTTTAGTCAACTCAAAATTCTAAAAGTCACAATTTGAGCTAATCTCGTCAACAACTTGTCTCTAACCATAAGGTCGAAGGTAAATGTGTTGGTGCCAAGTAAAGCTTATTCATTAGTACCATATATCAAAACAAAATGAAAAACAGACCCAATCCCTTAAGAAGGTTGTCACGCCATCCATCATTGGGAAGAGTCACCCGGTTCACACATCCACCTTTTGAAAGAACCGTGGAATTAAGAAAACCAAAGGCTTATGATCACGAAAAAATGTAAAAAAAAACTACAAATTCAAAAACAAACTACTAAAGGAAGTAAGAAGCTAATCTATTAAGGAAAATTACAAAAGAAGTTATAAAGTATAAATACGGAAAGTAAAATAAATATGTACAATAGGGGATTGAAAGGAATATACACAAAATGGGGGTGAATATATATATTGAAAGGTAATTTTATATACATACCAAAAGTAAAAAGTACGAAAATGAAAGTATGATAAGCAAAAAAATAAAAAGAAGTAGTATCAAAGATATTACAGACTAATCATCCAAATCATCATATCAAAATAAGGCCACCTCCCTCCCCCAAATAAAAATTAGTATTGTCCTCAATGCTAAAAGCAAAAATAGAATAGGGGAAGGGTAGAGAGTAAAGAAAACTCCCTATGAGGCCTCTATCTACATGGGGTCACTAGTAAGGTTCTATGGCTGGCTAGATTCGTCACCTCCCTCAGGGTCCTCCAGCTAAATCTCAAGTCATCAGTCTGAGGAATCACCACTCTCCTCACCGGCTCTCTGTCAGCGTCCTACTCTGGTATCTATGTTGTCTGTGTTGTAGGGTCAGTCTCTCCCATAAGGAGATCTAGAGGAATGTCATCGGCAGAAGTCAGATTCGCCACCTCCTTCTTCAACTCTTCTTCACTTTCCTCACTTGTTTGACCAGCTCCTTGATTACTTTTTCATGCTTACCCAGAGACTCCAGAATCTTCTTCTGGTTGTCAAGAATACTCTTCAATGATTCCTCCACTAATGGAGGCATCTGGAGTTGTGCTAGAACTGCCTGAGCTGCTACGGTACTGGACAAGGCAGATAGCTTTGATGTAGCTACCTGCATCCAGTTGTTGATGCCGGCCAATGTCTGGTTTACCCTCAGTACAATCTGAGGGTAAGCTGATGAAGAAGGTCTTGATGGTGGGATAGAATCGGATGGACCGGAGGGTGGATGTGTCATGGCAGCAGATGACCCCTCGGCTGTCGAAGACTCAGACCCAGTGGCCACTACCCCTGGCTCTTCAGACTAGCTAGTGGAAGTGGTGGCTTTTCCCTTCGACTTGGGGTTGTCCGGACCCTGAAGGATGTACCAGGAGAATGTCCTCTTTGGCTTCACTTTGCTGTCAAAGTCCCTTCCTTCTACTCCCTGGTCCTCTAAGAACATGGTGAGGAATTTTGGGAAGGGATATGATCTTTCATCCTTGCCAATTGATCTGGTAATCACTATGGCCATAATATTCCCCACATTGATCGGGAACCCCGCCATGATAACCCCGACAATAATTGCCCGGGAGATCGGCATATCACTGTCATGCGTAGTAGGGTCTATCCGGATGCATACAAAAGTAGACCACCCCTTCGCTTCGAAGCTCAGAGTGTTCCTCAAGATCGGGATCCCGGGTGTCAGCCAAGATGGAGTAATCCCAGGATTGGCTATCACCGATGCAATCCAAGGACGGGCTAATTCATCCAGAGCCATCTTCTCCAGATAGAATGACTCATCCTCATCATTGAACCCAATATCATAGGGATACTAGTCAGACGAAACCCCCAACACCAATTGTGATCAGTGCGGCAAGGCCCACTTTGGACTGTGTCGTCGAGGTTCTGATGCGTGCTATTCTTACGGACAGCCTGGCCATATGATGCGGTATTGTCCTAACAGAGAAGGTGGTGGTATGGCTCAGCCAACTGGATCCGTGTGTGGTTCTTCCTCATCAGTTCGGCCTCCAGCACGGGCTTTTCAGTAGTCGACAGTTCTTGGTAGAGGTAGAGGTGCAGTGTCGAGTTCGAGTGGTGCTCAAAATCGAACCTATGCTCTAGTAGGTCGATAGGATCTTGAGTCATTTCAGGATGTTGTTACAAGTATATTGTTTGTGTTTTCTTACGATATATATGCGTTGATTGATTGGGGATCTACATTATCATATGTTACACCCTTTGTGGCTAATAAGTTTGGCGTTAAACCTGAATTGATAAGTAAACCACTTGAGATATCTACTCCTACAGGAGATTCTGTGATTGCTAGAAGGGTATATAGAGGTTGCACAGTGATGATTTGTAGTCGTCAAACCTCGGAAAATTTATTTGAATTAGAAAGGGTTGATTTCGACGTGATAATGGGAATGGACTGGTTGGCCTCATGCTATGCAAATGTTGATTGTCGTACGAAGATGGTTAGGTTTCAATTTCCTGATGAACCCGTCATCGAATGGAAAGGGAACATTTCCACACTGAAAGGTAGGTTTATTTCTTATCTTAAGGCAAGGAAGATGATCTCAAAAAGTTATATTTATCATCTCGTTCGCGTTAGGAATGCGGAGGCGAAGCCGCCTACTCTACAATCAATCCACGTGATCAATGAATTTCCAGATGTTTCCTAGATGAACTCCTAGGCCTTCCTCCTGAAAGGGAGATTGAGTTTAGCATTGATGTGTTGCCTGACACTTAACCCATATATATTCCTCCATACATGATGGCCCCGGCAGAGTTGCAAGAGTTGAAGGCGCAGTTGAAGGACTTGATGGATAAAGGCTTTATTAGGCCTAGCACTTCACCTTGGGTTGCGCCAGTCCTATTCGTGCTGAAGAAATAAGGGTCGTTAAGGATGTGTATTGATTATCGACAGTTGAATAAGTTTACTATAAAGAACAAATACCCACTTCCAAGGATTGACGACTTGTTTCACCAACTCCAGGGTGCCAAGTATTTCTCCAAGATTGACTTACATTCAGGGTATCATCGGGTGAGGGTTAAGAAGAAGGATATTCCAAAGACGGCCTTCCGGACAAGATATGGGAACTTTGAGTTCTTGGTGATGTCGTTCGAGATAACAAATGCCCCAACAACTTTTATGGATCTCATGAATACTGTATTCAGGCCCTATCTTGATGTGTTCGTGATCGTATTCATTGATGACATTTTGGTGTATTCTCGTTCGGAGGCGGAACATGCGGTCCACTTGCGAATAGTATTAAGACGCTTCAGGATCATAAGTTATATGCTAAGCTCTCCAAATATGAATTCTGGATGAACTCAGTAGCATTCCTTGGCCATGTGATATCTGACGAGGGTATTAGCATCGACACTCAAAAGATCGATGCAGTAAAGAATTGGCCGAGACCTACAACACCATCAGAAGTCCGCAGCTTCCTGGGGCTAGCAGGATATTATAGGCGATTTGTAGAAAGGTTTTCCTCTATATTAGCACCCTTGACTAAGTTAACCCAGAAAGATACTAAGTTCAAGTGGCCTGGCGCTTGTGAACGAAGTTTTTAGGAGTTAAAGAATCGATTGACATCTGCGCCAGTGCTCACTCTCCTAGAAGGAAAAAAAGGTTATGTGGTATATTGTGATACCTCAAGTATAGGTTTGGGGTGTGTATTGACATCTATACAGATCGCAAGAGTTTACAATATATCTTCAAGCAGAAGGAGGTGAATTTGAGGCAGCGTAGGTTGCTTGAATTACTGAAAGATTACAATGTCGAGATATTGTACTATCCCGGTATAGCCAATGTTGTGGCAGACGCTCTTAGTCGTAAGTAAATGGGAAGCTTAGTACACATTGAGGCAGGTAGACAGGGGTTGACTAAAGAGCTTCATCAGCTAGCCAATATGAGAATTAGATTGTTAGACTCTGATGACTGAGGGGTTACTGTACAGAATATATCAGAATCATCTTTGGTAGTCGAGGTAAAAGCACGACAATATGAAGATCCTACCTTAGTACGATTGAGAGAGAGCATTCAACATTGTAAAATTACGGCTTTTGAGATCGGAGCAGATGGGTCACTGAGATACCAGGGTCGGTTATGTGTTTCCTGATGCGGAGGGTTTGAGAGAGAATATTATGATTGAGATTCATCAATCCCGATATTCCATCCATCCCGGATCGACAAACATGTATCATGATGTTAAGGAGAAGTATTGGTGGGATAACATGAAGAAGTCTATTGCAGAATTTGTACCCCGGTGTCCTAATTGTCAACAAGTAAAAATTGAACTTAGAAACACAGTGGATTGCTTCAGAATATAAAGATTCTGACCTGGAAATGGGAGGTGATTAATATGGACGTCATTATTGGATTACCTTGATCTTATCATAAGTTTGACGCCATATGGGTGATAGTTGATCGACTTACAAAATGTGCCCATTTTCTGCCAGTTAAGACAACTTACACAACTGAATATTATGTGAAGTTGTATATCAAGGAGATTGTTAGGCTTCATGATGTGCCGGTATCTATTATATCAGACCGAGGAGCGCAATTTGCGGCTAACTTTTGGAGGTATTTTCAAAAAGGTTTAGGCACACAAGTGAATCTCAGCACTGCATTCCATCCACAAACTGACGGACAGGCTGAACGTACCATTCAGACACTTGAAGATATTCTACGAGCATATGTTCTGTATTTCAAGGGGAATTGGGATGACCATCTTCCACTCATAGAATTTGCCTACAATAATAGCTACCATTCCAGTATTAAAATGTCCTCGTACGAGGCATTATACGGGAGGAGATGTATGTCACCACTTGGATGGTTCGAAGTCGGTAAAACAGAACTATATGGGACAGATTTGATTCACCAAGCCATTGAGAAGGTGAAACTGATACTAGAGCGGCTGAGGACGACGCAAAGTAGGCAAAGTCTTATTCTGATGTCCGACATCATGATCTGTAGTTTGAGGTTGGTGATTGGGTTTTCCTGAGGATCTCACTGATGAAGGGTGTTATGCGTTTTAGGAAGAAGGGTAAGCTGAGTCCGCGGTATATCGGTCCGTACAAAATTCTTCGATGAATTGGACAGGTTGCTTATGAGTGAGAATTTCCATCCGAATTGAATTTGTCCACCCGATATTCCATGTATCTATGTTGAGGAAATGTATTGGAGACCTTTCTCGGTTTGTCCCTATCAAAGATGTACAAAGTTACAAAGGATCTATCATATGAAGAAGTGTAGTGGCTATATTAGATCGACAAGTCCGCAAGCTGAGAACAAAGGATGTAGTTTCCGTCAAAGTATTGTGGAGGAACAAGAATATGGAAGAAATTACATGGGAAGTAGAAGAGGAGATGAAGTCTAAATACCCTTACTTGTTCCATATTCAAGATAACGAGGATGCCAGGGGGACGCAGGATGCATTAGAAGATGAAATGGCTATATGAGGTAAGTAGTAGCTTGAGAATACTCTTCCTTAATACAAAATGGTGATATACAGATAATGTACATATCCATAATGCATGGCATAGCCTTGTGAGACTATACCTTGGGTTTAACTGCTTGCAAGTTTGTCGAGTATCCATTTTATAGTGGAAACATCCGAGCAACGCAAGCCCTAGAAATCGGCAGGGTATGAATTTCTCTCCTTCGGTATAGGTTGTCCTGGCTCGTTAGTCTAACCAATCACGACAAGCAGCCCTGCACTAAGCAAGTCGTAGTCCCAGCTTTTTTTATCCTTCGATAGAGTTGTATTGGAAGAGTCAGCCTGCGGGGTAAGCCTTTTCATGTGTGCGCATTATTCCGACGACCTTGACTGAAAAGCTCCCAATTAGGTCAGTAGCTGGCCGAGTCGCTGATAGACCAAATAAGCACAGTAGCTGTTTAGAGCCGAAGGAGCTCTATTTGGGATTCTATAGCCTACGCACTTGCCTTTAGGGGATCGAAGTTGGATGAATCTCCAGTGGTTCGTTCCATCGGCGTCATCGAACCACGTTAGCAATCCAGAATTTTCGGATGGGTCACACCAATAGGATGAACCAAATGAGTTCTGCATCATGAACTTTGTACTGTTTTATAGCACACCCATGTTGAGGGATCTTTCCGACGCTAAGCGCGCTGCATCTCCTGTCCAACCAAGTGAAGAATATCTTGNTGCACATTACTTAGACAGGTTCTAGAAAGGCATATAGGAAGGAATGGAGAATCTGGAATGAAGAAATCGAATATGAAAGAGGAAAGCCCGGCCAGAACCACACGTGCAAGTTTCCCTGCATGTGGATCGTCCGTGATAACTTCTTCGGATTTGCGTGAACTAGCGGACTGATCACTAAGTGGGGATGCTTCCTCCAGAGGAGGAGCCGATGAAATTCTTTCGGAGTTCTTCCCCCCTGACGTCTAAGCTCTCAAGGACTCGGATTAGTCAACAGGAATATAAGACGCGAAACTTATAGAGTCATAGCCTTCTAAGACTTTCTTCTCCAACTCCCTCAATCGATAGGTTGAGGCAATCAACTGGAAATCGACCAAAAGGACTTTCACGTACAACCTCTTTTCCTCCTACAGCCGGAACACTGTACTCAGGGTTCCAAACCCCTATTTGACTGAAGAGGGTAGGGTTCGCTCCTATGACAAGTGTTGCTTGTTGACTGCCACAGACCGACTTTCCTCGGTCGTGTTTGGGGCGGCCCATCTGATTAGTTCAGCTATCACTGCTGGAAACCCCAGTCAAAAATAAAAGGAAAAAGATGCTTGTACGCACATTAGATTTGCTAACTCAATTGATCCTACTGTGTCTAGATCAGGGTTCCCGCTTGTTAGCTTTGTATTGCCAAAATGGTGTCAACCGGTAATAGAATGTAGCTACATAACTGATGCCACAGCATCCAAAATATGTGGGATGGAGTTCATGGTCTTTTCTCTTTTTTTAGGGACAAGTTCATTTTCATTTCCTCGATATGGCCAGGTGTGAAGCAACTTCACGATCCAATGAATTCCCTAAAATCGGATGATACAATGCGAACTAGAATAGGCTGATTGATCCAGGTAGCGACAGACTTGCTTGTTAGAGAACCTTGGAGAAGACTATTACGTTGATCCCTTCTTGTGATCGATTTTAGCACTAGAATGGTTCGCTTCGGCCGTGTCATTAGAGTCAATGATGATCTTTCCATCTCTCACCAACGTCATGATCTTCTCCTTTAAGACTGCCAAAAATTTCAGTTGGAATCCACGATGAGTTAGGCTCCCCATAAACCCTTACATTGGAGGACGAATGTTCCTAAGGGGGGAGGGTGTTACAACCCATATTCACGTACATTGGTTCATGCCATAAGTTAGTCGACATAAATTTGAGAATATATTATCTTTGAAATGATAAGAAATTAATCCTATTGGTCTTAAATGATACAAGAGTGTATAAGGGTGATTACCAAGTATTAGAAGTTAAACGAATCAAGGATGTTGTAACCCGTATTTTTGGGTAAACCTAGGGGTGCTTAATATTCTCAATAGATCGTGTTTTAAGGTATTTGAATTATATAATATCAGTATCATAAGTCTTGAAGTCAAACGAGTTATGAAACAAAAGTCGACAAAAGTTGTCGCAACTTATGTTCATAATTTTATTTAAACTTTTGGTCAAATGTTACTAAGCTTTTATCCCAATTTACTTGTAATTACATGGTGATCTACCAAGAAAATTGAAGATCTATGAGTCTAATTTCTAACATATTAAATTGTTTATCAATATGACATCATATTAGAGGGATATATGTATTGTTGCGAGACTGCACAGGCTGCTAGGTGACAGGTAGGTGTGTCACCTACTTGGTTAAATGAGAGCCCAAAAAGAGAAAATTTCGGGTCGGCCAAAGAGCCTATTTAAAGAATTATCTCCTGAAATATAACCCTCATTATATATCATAAATAACCATACCTAAACCCCTGCAAACTTCCTCCCAAAAATTATCTACAAACCCTAATTGATTTTCTCTCTCTTTCAAGTTCTAATGGGGGTAAAACCTAGAGTTTGAAGAACCAAGATAAGGGCGGAGTTATCCAACAAGTAAGGTAATTTTACTGCTCTCTTTCATCTATTTTTTCTGTTGTAAATACATGGTAATTCGTTCTATACTTGTAAGAACTCACGGGACGGTGATCGGAAGCCGTGAGTTCGAGTTATTCACTTGTAGCGGACTGTTTTGTGAATTTTTTTGTGTTGTTGTTGGGATACGTGTTTTACTACTGTTTTGTGGAGTTTTTGGGGAGGACGGGTGTGGAGAAACACCATATATATGTAGGGTGGTGGGCTATTCGTTCGTCGTAACATTTCTGGGTCGTTTGACACTACTACAGTGTCGTTTTGTGTATGAAGAGATTGCGGTGTGTTGGGCTGTTTGGTGATTATTTTAAACTTGTGTGAAGTCATATATATAGGGGAGTTGCTTTCCATTTTATCGTAAAATATGTTATGGTCGATACATAATAGTTACGACGCTTAAACAATAACGATAGTGTCGTTTCTCTTATTGTAGATTAAGGAGTCGTGACATTTGCATAGCTTGAGGTTGGGCAGTATATATACAAGGTATGTGAGTCTATCCCTTTCCTTCTTTTGCACAACTCTGATTATATATGATGCAACGAACGAGCTTCCAAAGATACTCTACTCTTAGAAGCTAGCAGTACTTACATTGTTTCCCTTCTTATGGAGCAATTGATGTTAAGGTTGCTTCTGTTATTCTTATGTTATAAATGTCGTTGGTACTTCCTTATTCTTATAATATTCTTGATGAAGAGTTATTCCTAATAACGTGTACGGAGAATATCGACCTTACGTCACTCCGAAAGGTTCAGAATATGATTCCAATGAGTCCTACATGCAT
>ML306693.1:0-33581 GCA_005239505.1 Nicotiana paniculata
ATTGTTCTTCAAACTTCAAAATTCGAATGATAAAACATGATAAATTAAATTCCAAAACAAAGAACCAAATAAAATTAGAAAATGAGTTGAAGACTTAATGTATTGAAAATTGGAGAATGAGAGAAATTCTGAAATTGAGATTGAGAAATGATAGTTGAGTGAAGAAATGAAGAAGAGGGGGGGGGGGATATTTATAGTTTTAGAGAAGGTTAATTTTGTAAAATGAAAATAGGTTAAAATTAAAAGAAAAAAGAGGTTATTTATGCAAATTTAACGTTGGGCAACGACATGCTGTCAGGGGTGACCGTTGCCAACGGTCAGTGGGCCCCACATATTAAAATAAATAAATAAATAGCCGTTGTACCAGGCCGGGCCGGGCCGATTAAATCGATACACGGTTACGGTTCACTACCGGTCCAATTACCCGTTTCAAAATAATTAAACGGACCAACCCCCCTCTAACCCCCCTACCCAGCCCACCCAGCCCCCTATGAACTGGGCCGGTTCCGTTTTTAACCGGTCTCGACTGGTCCGGTTACGGGTCAACCCAGCCCGTTTGCCACCTTTACATTATACCTCTTTGGGATACGGTTCTTCCTCCGGACTTTATTTGAATTCGAAATATTTTGTGTATTGGATTTCTTTTTTTAACGTGCTTTTTACCCATGCTTAAATATAAGGAGTTCGAACTTCGAAATCGGTCAATACCCATGATTTGATGTGAATAAAGATGGCACTGTTACTAATAAGTTAAAAGTTAAAACTATCTTGGAGCATGTCAGAGGCTCGATAGGCTGAATTGAAGAATGAAACATAACAATTGTATAAGTAAAGGCAATTATAATATCTAATATTATGTGAAATCATTTAGATAAAGACATATGGAACACCCTTGTATACAAGCTAGGTATATTTTGTATCCCTACCAAACTTGCAAATTGACTATATTTCATACACAACTAGCATTTGTAAGCTATACACGGAAAATTTCACAAGAAAAAAAAAGAAGAAGAAGAAGAAGAAAATGAGAACATTGTTAGAACACAGAAAAAAAAATTGTTGTTTGACACTATTGACAATTTACCGGAAGTTTGATAATTTATACGGTCAAAATCAGGAAGCCCTATTTCGTAGGCTCGAGATGTTGCCTCGAGGGCAGAAGTTCAGAAGATGTCGAGCTCGGGTTTGAAGGTGGAATACGAGGTTCGAAGGCCGGGGTGCTCGTTGGACATTGAAGCCAGGTTCGACCGATTCCGAATAATGTCGTTATGAGTTTGTTAGGGAAATGACAAGATTCTCGCCGCGTCCCCAAAGATCATGGAGTAAATTTCGGGATAGATTTGTACGAATTAGTACAAATCCGTACTAGGTTGTTATACGGCTGTACCAATAAAATTCTTTACTACAAATAGAAGTGTACCTTATTTAGGGGTTCCCCTCCTATATAAAGGGAACTCCAATTATTTGAAAATATATCTCATCATTGGCAAAGAATATACTATCTCACTTTTCTTGTTTACTGCTCTTCATAATCATTCTTTAACTTTATTATACTTAATTTACTATTCTTGCTTTATTGCTCCTAACTCACCTCGAGGTCATCGAGCTCGAGGTCTCTACATCTCTAGCAACGCCGGTTTGGTTCGTCAATTTTTCTCATTCGTACTCTACATTACTTATTTATTAATTAGTATTGGACTAGATCACATATATTTAAAACCACAAATCAAATTTAATTGTTACTCGTATTTTTGAGGTAAACAGTTTGGCGTCCACCGTGGAGCTAGATAATAGTGTTTCAGTGTTAGTTTTCTGATAACACACGTTATTCTTCACACTTTTTCTTGTCAAAGATTCTTTGATTTCAGGCTAAAACATGTCGAACTCAGCAAATACACCAGTGCATGGTAATGACGGCCTCGGATTCCACGGGGAAAATGAAAATGCAACAGCTTCAGGGGTCGGTGTGTCACCGCTCAACCCTGGGGTAACACCAGTTACTAACCTAGTCGATGTTGGTTCACACGTTGCTATAAACGTCGACTTGGGCACGGACGCCGGAGGAAGCGTGCGTGGAGAAGTTCAACCCATTGGTCGAAGAACATAGGGTCGAGGAGTGGGGGAAGTCAGTCTCCAAGTGATTTTCGAAATGTTACAAGCGCAACATATTGCCATCGCTCAGTTGCAAAGCCAGGGAAGGACTCCGAGTGTGGTGGGACCAGAAACTACTCATCATGCTGAACCAGTCCCAGAAAGGTCGAGCAACAATGGATCAGGAACTGACCCCACAATCATGAGAATAATTGAAGAACTCACAAAGAGGATTGAGTCGGGAGAGAAAAGGACCGAGGAAAATGATAAAAAAGTGGAAAGGTACAACTCGAGGGTCGACCAAATACCGGGAGCACCTCCAGTTTTGAAAGGACTAGACTCTAAAAATTTTGTGCAAAAACCTTTCCCCTCGAGTGCGGACCCAAAGCCTATTTCGAAGAAGTTTCGCATGTCGTACATACCCAAATATGACGGGACTACCGATCCTAACGAACACATCACCATATATACTTGTGGTATAAAGGGAAATAATTTGGAGGACGACGAGATCGAGTTTGTTCTACTAAAGAAGTTTGGGGAAACTCCGTCCAAAGGGGTCATGATTTGGTACCATAACCTACCTGCAATCAAATCTTCGTACTCTACTTCATTGTTAGTTAAAGGAATCATCCTGATGCCTTGCCTTAAGGTTTCCCCCGAAGGCGTGATCAAGACTATTCCGAGCCCGGACCCTTTTACGTTTGAAGCTCTGTCCATAAATAAGGTACAAACTCCCGATGTTGATTCTGACACCATTACTGCCTCCTTAGGCTTCCAGAGGAAATAGTCCCGGACTGAAATCGGCCATGAAATCATCAAAGACGTGAGACTTAATTGCAGTCCTCGATTTATACTTTATATCGAATTTGCTCATTTCGACAGACCATTTGGACAATCTACCTGAGAGCTAGGGTTTATGGAGGATATTCCTTAGAGGGAAAGTAGTCACCACAGCTATCGGGTGGCAGTAGAAGTAGAGCCTCAACTTTCAAGCGGCGACTACGAGAGCTAAGGCCAGCTTTTCCATATGTGGGTAGCGAGTTTCTGCTCCGATTAAAATTTTGTTAACGTAATAAATGGGAGATTGTGTACCTTCTTCCTCTCAGACTAAAGTTGCACTTACCGCAACTACTGAAACCGCGAGATAGACTAGCGACATTTCACCTTCTTTTGGTTTTGAGAGCAGCGGAGGGCTTGACAAATATTTCTCCATCTCCTTCAACGCTTGTTGACACCCCGGTGTCCATTCAAAATTATTTTTCTTTTTGAGTAGTGCGAAGAAGAGATGATATTTTTCCGACGAACGGAAAATGAACCTGCTCAAAGCTGTCAATCTACTTGTGAGGCTTTGGACTTCTTTTACATTAGACAATTGATCTGGATGTCCTCTATGGCCTTGATTTTATCGGGATTTACCTATGTTCCCCTTTGTGAGACTAGGAATCCTAAGACTTACCTAAACTGACCCTAAACGCACACTTCTCGGGGTTAAGTTTCATATTATGCTCCCTCAGGATGTCGAATGTTTCCTGAAAAGGCCTCAAGTGGTGACCTGTATTCAAAGACTTAACGAGGATATCGTTTATATATACTTACATAGTCTTCCCTATTTGTTTTTCGAACATCTTATTCACGAGTCGTTGATAAGTGGCTCTGGCGTTCTTTAACCCGAAGGGCATCACATTGTAGCAATATCTACCAAAATTCATTATCAATGAAGTCTTTTCCTGGTCTTCTGGGTTCATCTTGATTTGATTTACCCATAATAAACATCGAGAAAACACATTAACTCGTGTCAGGCCGTGGCATCAATCATTTGATCGATATTTGGCAGTGGCAATGAGTCTTTCGGGCACGACTTATTAAGATTCTTATAATCTACGCACATGCGAAATTTATTATTTTCTCAGGAACTACTACTACATTGGTTAGCCAGTCTGAATATCTTACCTCTTGGATTGAACCAATATTAATTACGGGTTACCTCTTCTTTGACGAATTTATTCCTTGCTTCAGCAATAGGGCGCTTCTTTTACCTTACTGGAGGTATGTTAGGTTCCAAGCTTAACTTGTGTATGAGTATCCCCATTGGGATTCCTGTCATATCCCGTGCGACCATGCAAAACAGTCGACGTTAATTTTAAGGAATTCAATAAAAGCATACATGTGTTCAGGGTGCAGTCATGTTCCCAAATGGAATTTCCTTTCTAGGAATTCTTCGAACAACGCAACCTGCTCCAGTTGTTCTGTCGTGGAATTCGTCGTGTCCGTCTCTTCTGGTACTTGAAAATACCTTGGTACCTGATATCGTTATGCCTCTTCTGTCCCCTGGCTAGCTTCCTCTGGTTCTGGGGAAGGTGCCGATTCCAGTAATTGCTATGCCGCACGTTCATTTCCTTTTCTACAGGAGACCGAAATCGCATTCATCTCTCTTATTGCCGGTTGATCACCCCTTATCTGTTTGATACCCTTTGGTGTTGGAAACTTTAACAATTGGTGATATTTTGAAGGCACGACTTTCATCTCGTGCATCCATGGTATTCCGAAGATGATATTATACCCCATATGTCCATCTATAACTTCGAAGAGAGTTGTCTTCATTACTCCATCAGCGTTCATGAGCTGCAAAATTTCTCTCTTAGTTGTCATGCTTGCGAGGTTGAATCCAGCGAGGAGTTTGGTTGCCGGAGTAATGCTTCCAGTGAATTTATGTTGCTTCAGTATTCTCCATTGTATGACATTAGCTGAACTTCACGGATCTACTAAAACACGTTTAACTGTAAAATCTAACATGTTCAAAGAAATTACCAGTGCGTCATTGTGCGGTAACAGTAATCCTTCTGCATCTTCGTCCGTAAATGTAATATCGTCTTCCAAAAGCTTCTTACTATGAGAAATCGATACTTTTGTCTTCTTTGCTGCGGAAAAGGTTACCCTATTAATCTCATTCCCTCCGAAGATCATGTTGATCATTCGTTGTGGGGGTTCTTCTCCTGCTTTCAAGGTTTTCGCATCGCCCTTGTTCCGACCATACTTGTTTTTATCTCGGTCTCTCAAGAATTCTCTTAGGTGTCCATCTTTAACAGTGTTGCCACTTCTTCCCGGAGGTGTCGGAAGTCCTCAGTCTGGTGGCCGCTAGTGCCATGGTATTCACACCATAAATTAGGATCTCTCTGGCTGGGATCAGATCTCATATGTCTCGGGAATCGTGCCTCTTTGATATTTCTCATGGATGATATCAACACCACCACACTGACATTGAAGTTATACTCTGATAACTTTGGGTTAGAAGAATCTCGAGACCCCTAGATTTCTTTATCCTACAACTATCTGTTGTTCCGGCCGCGATCAGTCCTTCTATCAACGATGAACTTGTCTGTTGTCCGGAAGCTCCTGCCACGATCTTCTATCCAATCAAAGGACAAAAACCGAACCCTTGAGTCTGTCTATCCGTGTCAATAACATCTTTCATTTTTTTGTTCTTCTCCCGTCCTTTGGTCGACGATGGAAGGTCAACCTGATCGCCTTCGGTCCTTATTTTCGGCTCGTACGGGTTGTGGACATCCGCGCAAGTCGTCATTTGAAACTCGAACAAACTTTCCTTCAACTTTCGGGAAGAGTCCGAACTTCTCAATTTAAACCTTTGGTGAATGCTTCAACTGCCCATTCATCCGGGACTGCCGGTAGTAACATCCTTTCCTTCTAGAACCGGGTAATGAACTCTCGCAATAACTCGGATTCTCCCAATGCGGTTCTGAATATGTCGGGTTTTCTGGATTATACTTTTTTGTCACCATCATGATCCTTGTTGAAAGAATCTTCGAGCATCTCAAAGGAATCTATGGAATGCTCGGGCAATAAGGAATACCATGTTAAGGCTCCCCTCGTGAGAGTCTCGCCAAATTTCTTTAGTAACACAGATTCAATTTCGTGAGGAGCCTAATCATTTTCTTTCACCGTTGTTGTGTAGGTGGTAAGTTGTTCTTGCGGATCTAAAGTTCCGTCGTACTTTGGCACTTCGGGAATTTTGAACCGCTTCGGGATTAATTCCGAGCCTGCACTCGGCTTGTACAGTAATTGAATATATTTCTTCGAGTTCGGGCCTTTCAATATTAGTGGCGCGCCCGGGATTTGATCCATGTGGGTGTTCACTTCCTTCATGAATCACAAAAGTTCATCCTTGAACGGACCATTCCCGTTGCTGAGGCCGAATCTACCTCCCCCCCGCCCCGTCGGAGCCAACTTCGCCCCTTGGAGTGTTGTTACCGACTCTTTGCGTAGTTGGTTTTGCGGTAACCTCGGGAGGTATTGATCCCGCATGTTCGCATTATTTGAAGCACCTGATAGCGCCTGCTTTAAATCTGTCATAACCTGATCCTGTCGCGTGAGATGGCCTAGAATGATTGTTTGTTGCTCTTGCATGACCCTCACTGCATCCGTTACATGCTCCTCATCAGCATTATCAAGAGTCGTCTCCCAAACATGTCGAGGTTGGCATTGTTCCCTCATCGCGAGTGCCACTGACTGAATCCTCGAAATGAGGTTGTTCCCCTTGGATTTCAGGGTTGTGTGTGTTGTTAATATTGTTATCTGCCATTTCTTTTGTGATTTTTGCTAAGACAAATCAAAACACGTTAGTAAAAAAAAGCAAGGATCAATTCAATTGCACGACTGTCTAGGCCCCACAGTGGGCGCCAAACTATTTACCCGTAAAATGGTACAATTGAATTTGTTCGTGGTTTCTACACAATTGAATTAATTTGATCCAAAAAATAACAAAATAACTGATGAAATATAAAATACTTAGCCTTAGAATGTAGATGAAATGATAGAGCTGATGTGTCAGGAAACAGGGTTTTCGGGCACAACAATGATGAGATCAAAAGCGAGAAAGTAAAATTGTATTAAAATTCTGTATAAGAATGTAATGTAAGTTAGTTAGTAAATTGGTGTCCATTACAATGATAACTGGGCTCTCTATTTATAATTATGGCTAGGGAAGGAAGTCCTAGGATTATTCCTTTCTTTAATGTCAATTATGAATGCCAAATTCCTTGTAACGGGTCTTCATCCTTAATGCGGCAAAATATTATGTATAAAGTGTTTTTAGGCGCAAAGCATTTAATATCCCTTTTATAATCGTTATTCTTTTCGGTGAGAAGCAGAATAGTTATGTTCGATGGTCATTCCTATCTTGAGTTTCACGTGTCCTTCCTTTAAGCGGTCACGTTTCATTTCGTTGTAGTTTTCCCTGTACAAGCATACCACTCAAGCCGTGGGTATATTGCCTTTTGACATTGTGAACAATTAGTCAAGTCAATAAATTCTGATATCAGTTGGTTAAATACTTAAATTTCAACAAAAAGGTGATGAAAAATAATGAAAATTGCATCTTGACAATCAAGACGATTGTCAGTTTAAATTTTAAAATTACTATATAGTGGAGTATCACATTTAAGCATGCACGGTACAAGGCTAAAAGCTAGGTTAAGTTACATATTCGAGGTCAATTGCATCAGTCCTAAGTATTAAATATTGTCATTGATTATTGTTGAAAGTCATTAATATATACCTAACTTCTCTTTCACGTAAGATTAGAAAAAATGTGACTAGAAGTCTTTAGATTTTATCTGATCCAATAACAATTATTATAAACTATAATTGGACTTAGAGTAAAATGTGTGAATGCTTATACATGCACCTACATTAATTCTGTAATTATTACTCTTAACATACTCTATCAACAAGTACATGATGATTAGCATTTGATGAATTGTATAACAACAGCACTTATTTTTGCGTCTTCTTCTAATTTAGCAATATGGAGTCTCCTCAAAGCAGCTCAAGCACGTCAAAATTAAGTTTCCTCATCGGTTTCGTCAAAGATAGGTTATAACTTAACTAGCTAGAATATTTACAAGGAAAGAGATTAATTAAATTTGCGCATTAGTGCAATGGCGTAAAAGATTATTCTACAATCAGATAATAATAAAATAAAAACAAACAAATTTATATGGTTAACTTATAACCTGGATAAAATTTACTCTAGTAACTAACCGTTATTACATATTGTAATTTAATAGTATATTAAATGTTTATAGAATCAACGTATATAACTTAAATTGTACCTCGAAACAGCCTATATTAAGGGTGCCAATTTATGTCCATTTATTAGAAAATTATACTGCTTAACTAGGGGAAAAAATTACTTTTATGTATATATATTACATGTTGATTTACTTTATTTTCTTCGTATGTTTATTTTTTTTTAATGTTTTTACACCGCTTAATATAATTTTTAACTCCGTCACTGCCCGAAAAACTCTCACGAATTAGCCACAATTGTAATATATTGAATCATGGACTTGACCCCACGAGTCAGCACTTACGCTTAACAGTTCGGCTTATCTGTTATCGGCTTTTAAATATATTAATTCGTTAGCAACCCGATAAAATATTAGGCAAATTAGTATCGAATTAGTCATTATTGAACGATGATCGAGCGGTTTATCAACTAAATTAAATAGACAATAAAAATTACATAAATAAGCAAGACATCAAACAATAGTTAAATGATCCAATCACAGTTACACTCCAATACGTTAATGAAGTTCTCGTTGTTAATGGTAGTTTCTTCTTCCTTAGTTCTTTTACAATAAGCAAACTAAAATACAAAGTGGGATCCTTAACCATCAATAGAAGTTCAGTTAATATAAATTTTGGATATAGTTTTGCTTCAATTATCAAGTTAAAAGATAGACACTTGGAACTGATCAAATTTGTCTAAGGAGTGTTTACCATTGTTGTGCACAAAGCACTTGCATCCAAATGCCCTAAGATGGGATATATTTGGTTTTCTCCCTTAAGTAACTCATAGGGAGTCTTCTCTACAAGTGGTCTAATCATGCACCTATTTATGATGTAGCATGCAGTATTTACAGCTTATGCCCAAAAGTTATGAGGCAGTTTACTAGAAAGAAGCATAGTCCTAACCATATCTTCAAGTGTCATATTCTTTCTTTCAACTACTCCATTTTATTATGGAGTCCTAGGAGCAAAAAAATTATGATCTATGTCATGCTCATCACAAAATTCAGCAAATTTAGCATTTTCAAATTCAGTGCCATGATCAGACCTAATTGATGCCAGTTGATTACCTAGTTGTTTTGAGTTTTTCTAACAAAAGAAGTGAACATGTCAAATGCTTCATCTTTAGATGTTAAAAACAATGTCCAAGTAAACCTAGAGTAATCATCAACAAGCACAATCACCTATCTTTTACCACCTCCGTTTAATGTTCTCATTGGACCACATAGATCCATCGTTCTGGTGGTGCTTACCACTTTCTTGCATTTAAAAGAGTATCTTACCTGCTTCCTCCTTGCACAAGCCTCGCAAAATTTGTCTTCCTTGAACTTGATGGTAGGCAACCCAATCACCAACTCCTTTGATATTAATTTGTTGAGTTGACTCAGACTTGCATGTTCAAGTCTCTTGTGCCAAAGGAGGGGATCATTGTCCAACGCACTTAAGCAAGTGAGTTCATTTTCTGAAAGTGTGGACATATCTACAATATATATATTATTCACTCTTTTTTCCCACAAAATAATCTTGTTAGTGGTAAGATTAAATTCAAAACATTTGGTAGAGGTGAATGCTATAAAGTTACCTCTATCACACATTTGTGATACACTAATTAAACTGTAGTTTAGGCCATATATCAATTAGACATTCTCAATAGAGTGAGAATCAGTCTTACCTACCTTACTAATCCCAATAATCTCACCTTTCTTCCCATTTCCAAAGGAGACATTACCTCCTTTGAGGTCCTCAAGTGAAAGGAACTGGTTCTTGCTTCCTGTCATGTGCTTTGAGCAGTCATTATCCATGTATCATATTTGGCCGTTTCCCTTCACTTGGACCTGCATAAGGGAATCAAGGTTTAGTCTTAGAACCCAAACTAGTTTGGGTTCCTTTCTATAGGCAAAAATATGAATTAAATTCTTTTTCGCCCAACTTGGTAGCTTATTCTTCCTTTGAACAAATTCTTTGTTCTTTTGGCTTGCCTTTTTTTTTTTTGCATTGCATTCACTTTTATAGTCACCTGTTTTACCACAGTGAGTACAAATCTTGTTCTCAGGAAGTGTAAGGTACTTGCTTTTGGGATCTCATTTAGGAGGCAGATTCCCAAATCCAAGTTCTCTTCTATTGCTACTATGATATTCCTGTAGCCATGAAAGTGCATCGGAGGACCTTTTCCATTTACAAATTATGTCTAGTTCATGCTTGACCTTGCCTAGATCCTCATTCAAAATTCTTACCTGCTCATCCTTCTTAAAATCTCATCTTTTATTTTACCTATATTTTCTTCTAAAGTGAGTTATGTGCAATCACTTGTCTTCTTACTTGTTCCCAATTTCAGTTTGGGTTTTCAGATCTAAATTCTAGGACATTTGATTCAAAAGCATGAACCTGGTTCTTTAGTGCAGTATTTTCACTTACAATCTCACTAACCCTAAGTTTCAGGTTCTTATACTTTTCTTTCAAAATTACACATTCCTTAGACACCTGTTCCTTTTCATTGTTTATATCCTCAGATTCATCAACGAAACCTAGAAGTAACTTAGATAGCCTTTCTTTAGATAAAAATTTTATCTTGTCTTTGAGATGAATTACACTTACCTCAGATTCTTGTCTTTGAGATGAATTACACCTACCTCATATTCCTCATCAAATTCTCCAATTGTCATAAGTGCTTGTTCATCTCCATCTTCATCATCTGAGCCTTCATCTGAGCTTTCTCCCCAAGCAAAAACCATAACCTTTGTTGATCCTTTGTTCTTCTTCGGTTGAACTTGTTCCTTCTTCCTTCTTCTTCGTTCAGCTCTTTCCTTCTTTCACTCAATTTTCCATTGAGGGCAGTTTTTCATATGGTGATCAGTCTTCCCACACTTGTAGCAACCCTCATTGGTTTACTGTAGCTTCCACTTCTTGAAGGACCCTTTCCTCTCATTAGGTACTTTTTGAAGTCCTTTGTGATCATAGCCATTTCATCTTCTTCTAGATCAGAACCTTCAGTGATTCTGAGTGCCAGGCTCCTTTCCTTATTGGGTACATCCATATTAATAGTTTGCCTTCTAAGTTTATAAACAGTGAGATTTCCAATTAGCTCATCCAACTTAAGAGTGACAATGTTCTTTGATTCCTGAATGGCAGTGATTTTGCTCTCCCAAGTAACTGGCAGAACCCTTGTCAAAATCTTCTCAACTCTGTTTTCTTCAGGAATAATCCTTCCAAGAGACTTAAGTTCATTTGTCAGTGTGGTGAAACTTGTATACATCTCTTGGATGGTTTCCCCTTCCTTCATGGTAAAATTCTTATATTGAGAATATAGTAGGGTTCCTCTGGACCTCTTCACTTGAGGTGTTCCTTCATGGGCCACTTGAAAAGTGTCCCAAATTTTCTTAGCAGTGGCACATCTTTGAATTCTATTGTACTCGTCTGGACCAAGTCCACACACAAGTCATTTCTTGGCCTTAGCATTCTTATCCCATTTCCTCAAGTCTTCAGCAGTACAGTTAGCTCTTATTTTTGACACATCTACTCCTTCAACATTTTTCTTCATGGTAGCCAGGGGATCATCAGAGACAATGTCCCATAGCTCGTAGTCCTCTCCTATGATGTGGTCTCTCATTCTGTTTTTCCACCAGGAGTAGTACTGGTCGTTGAAGAGTGGTGGCCTAGCAGTGGATTGTCCTTCCCAGTTTTCAGGTGGTGCGCTCATCTTGATCTTCTCCTAAGGTGTTAGCCTCTTCAATGATAACCTGGCTATAATATCAATTGATGTTTTAACTTCAATACCACACAAGGGGGGAGGGGGGGGGGGATTTGTGTGTTGTCCAACTTTTTGCCTAAACTGATTATGGAAGGACCCGGTTCTTCTAAGTGTTCCTTAACCTGCTATTGCTGAAATAGTAAATACGGAAAGTAAAGAACACAAGTATTTTACGTGAAAAACACGTGGCTCAAAAGGTGAAAAAATCATGACCTACTTCTCAGTAGGATTTTCTCAAACTCTTCACTAAATCACTAAGCCAAAAACTGCATTTACAAAATACTTTTGTAAACCTAGGACTAACTCTAATCCCTTTGTTGCAAATAGCCTCTAAGTGATGCGACAACTTCAAGTTAACTCTAACTTGAATACTTTGAGTACCTATTACAATTGCTTCTAGATAAATCTGAAAGGTACAATATTAAAATACCTACTACAATTGAACTAGAATAAGAGATAGACACTTGGAACTGGTTCTTCTATCTGGTTCATGTAGCTTCAGGTTTGCACACTTGAATCACACACGAAATTCTTGTAAAATGCATGGATATTTTGCTGTCAACTCACGTTTAACTTCTGCGTTTGTGTGTTACCTGTAAAGTGAGAACATCCTGCGATTTATAGAGCTAGTATAATAGAAAACAACTAGAGTTCTAAAGCTATTCTTCCTTGGTGGAAGAGTTCTAGTTGATCTCATCTTCTAACTCTTTCCTTATTTTGGATAGTGTTCTCTTTGATTAAGGAGTCCTTCTCCTTATCAATTATGCAATCTTTTCGATAAGGAGATATCAACTATAACAAGTTACGCTTGTCTCCTTCACGTGTATCCCATATGCTCGAACCTACCTGTGTCTGTCTATGCATACAAGGGATGTACCTGGTTCATGCCTGAGCTTCCTTTGTCAATCTTTAAAACTAACCTTCACTTGGGCCAACACAAACTATCTAAATCTGCCTAGTCCTACCTTAAAAACAAGTTATGATGACGTTGAAGCTCAAGTTGTTAGGAAGTTGCTTCATAATGGGTAAAAATATAAATATAAAAATTCTTAACGGTTTAACAGTTTATCTGATAAGAAAATCAAGTAATCTTCCCCCGAACCGTTAATTGTAAAATTTCAATACGTCATCAATCATTATTTTGATAACCCGATACCAATAAGTCATTACGCCACTTTTACGATTCAGTTAATGGTTACGGTTTGGTTTTTAGTAGCCCTAGTCAACACTGTCTTACTAGCAGGCTAACCCGTTGGGTTATATGCATATCGACACACAATGACTAATTTAATCCCTATAATACAAAATTGTAATACCTTACCTCCGGATATTTCATCCACATATGTCATGTTGAGAGAACTATGAACACATTAAGAGAAAAAGTCATATAAAAATAAAAATATTTACAAAAATAAGAAAAAAAACTATAAATATAAAAGTAAATGTCTAATATAGAAGAATAGCTAATTCTAAATCCCCGGCAACGGCGCCAATAACTTGTTGCGGCTAAACACACACGCAAATATACGCGGTCGTCAAGTAATAAAGTGATAAGATAGAGTGTCAAACCCAAGAAGACTTGTGATTAGCTATTAACTAAATTAGGCTATCGTAATTATCTAAACAAGAGTTAAACCTAGAAGTATATGACTCTAATCTAATTAAACCAAAAAAGAAAATAATAATGAACTATGAACAAATGAAGTGTAAATTTTTATGTTATCAATGTAATGAAAACGATCCAGGGTTATGGGCTATCTCACACTCCTATTGTATTCTTCAATGAATTGACTAACTAATTCATCTAGCTTATTGGTTGACATGGTTAATATTGCTCATAAGAATCTGTCAACTTCTTGCTCGCCTATTCAAGCTAACCTAGCGCATATATGTCTATGGAGTTAGAACGAGCAAGAACACATTAATAATTCATGTACATCAACCAAGCAAGGCAATTGTGCATTTGTCTATCCTAACTGCGAATCCGTTCTTTGATGCCCAGCTTCAAGAACTTGCTCTACTCAATCCTATGTGCAATCTAGAATTCTCATTTTCAAGTTCAATTGTAGATTCATTGATAGTATTCAATTGGTGATCAAACAATCAAATAATTAAGCGCGATATTGAATAAATAAACCAATATGATAAATCAAGAAAGAAAAATCAATATTCGAATAACAATAGTCATGAAAGAACCACAACCCTAGAACGTGAAGTTTAGCTCCACATAGACATGGTAGCCAAACAACAAATCATATAAAGCAACATGAAAATTACTAAGTTGGCGGAAGAAGATGAAATCCGGCCTCCACGTCTCCTTTCTCTCCCTCGGTTGAATCTCCTTCAAAAAGTGTGTTTGATTCTCTAAAAGAGGCGTTTTTGACTTATATATTGCGTACAAAAGTTGTGGGCCAAATTTTCCCCTTTCCTTTCCGAATCAGCTTCAAGGATTGATGCTGGCTTGGATGCTTCACGTCCGTCTCAACTTGAACTTCTAAGCATCAGATGTTGGGGTGGATATTTTGCGTCTACCCTCTGTTCCCTCAACCTTGTTGTGCCCAGGTGAGATGATAAGGTGGATGCCTTTGTAACGACCCAGCCGGTCGTTTAGCCCTATTTTTCTCCATTTCTGCTTCATTCTTGTATGGTTCAATTCTTTTGTTTTTCGTTGGGTTGATTGGTTGGGGGTTCGGAGTGGTTGTGATGAGAAATGAGACACTTAGTCTTTTAGGTTGGTGATCTAGTTAAAAAAGTCAACCGAAAGTTTACTTATAGGTAAATGATCTCGGAATGTGGTTGTTGTGGCTCGGATAACTTCATTAGGTGATTTGGGACTAAGGAGTGTGTTCGAAATATCATTCGGAGGTCCGGAGTAGAATTAGGCTTGAATTGACGAAATTAGATTTTTGGCGATTTCCGGTCGGCAGTGAAAAATTAGCTATCAGAGTCGGAATAAAATTCTGAAAGTTGGAACAGATTCGTAGGGTCACTTAGGTTGTGTGTGCAAATTTTCAGGTCATTCGGACGTGGTTTGGGTGGTTTCGGCATCGTTGGCGAATTTTCGGGATTTTAGAAATCCTTATGCTTGAATTTGGATTTGATTTGGTGTTTTGATATGATTTTGAGTGTTCCAAGGGTTTGACTAGGTTGGTGTTTTGGTATACAACTTGTTAGTACCTTTGGTTGAGGCCCCGAGGGGTTCGGGATTGATTTTGGATGATTTTGGAAGGTTGGAAGTTGGAAAAAATGCAGCAAATGGCTGCTGGTGCAGGAATTCTGGTGTGGCCACACCTGCGGACGGGGAGTCGCAGGTGCGAAGGCACAGGTGCAGAAGGCTTGCGCAGATGCGAAAAATTGGAACCTGGCCTGGGAGCGTAGGTGCGGAAGGCTTGTGCAGATGCGAAAAATTGGAACCTGGCCTGGGAGCGTAGGTGCGGAAGATGGATCGCATCTGCGGGACCGCAGGTGCGTGTAGAAGGCCGCAGATGCAGATTTTTAGTTTAAGTTGGAATCAGCACCTGCGAGGGATTTTCGCAGGTGCGGTTAAAAGACCGCAGGTGCGGTTTCACAAGACAGAAATTATAAATACCAACCTTCGCGAATTTGGGTTATTTCATCAAAGTCTTCATACGCATTTGAGCTTGAGAGAGGGTTTTGAAGGGGGAAATCAAAAGAACTTCGTGGAGGTAAGATTTTTGGACCTAAAACTAATTTCTATGGTATTATTTGACTTATTAGGGGTGAAATTTATGGAAAATTAGTGACTAAGTTGGAGGTTTAGGGCTTGGGAATTGGAGACTTTAAATTTAGGAATTGAGGGGTCATTTGTGGTTGGATTTGGATGTATTTTATAAGGGTAGAATCGTGGAAGGATAAGGATTTTATTTTTGTGATTTTTATCGAATTCCGAGACGTGGGTTCAAATGAGTTTCGTCTCCCTAGTATTTATTGATGATATTAATCTGATTTTGGTTAGATTCGGAGCAATCGGGAGCCGATTCGAGAGGCAAGAGCATCGCAGATTAGTATTTGGGCCGGTTTGAGGTAAGTAATGACTGTAAATCTTGTCCTGAGGTTATGAAACCTCGGGCTTCACATTTCTATCACTGTATGGAGTGGCAGACATACTAGATGACGAGTGTGTGCCGTGCACGGTTGGGGGATTGTGACTTGGTCCGTCCCATGGCAACTATTAAGTTGTGTATTTGACTCTAATTCATATTATATTTCATGTTTAAGACCATTACTATATATTTGGGTTGTACGCCATGTTTGAGACCTTATGCCGACCTGTTTATACCCCTTGGGGGCTGTTCACTAATATTCCTCACTGTGTTGACTTATGATTTACACTCAGTCATATCATGTTTAACTGATTTCAAAACTCAGTCTTATTTATAATATTTTGTGATATAAAATGATATTTTGGGTCGAGTACCCCGTTTTGCTGATAGCTCGAGTGGCGTTTGAAAGATTTCTGACTGAGTGTGGCCGAGGGCCTATGTTGTGAGGATATTATGGGATCGGGTTGCGCGCCACAACATGTTACGTTGTTCATGATGTGAGAGGTCGAGAGCCTGAGTGATTATGCCACGAGATGGCTTGATATTAGCGCTGGGTTGTAGGAGCCCCTCCGGAGTCTGTACACTCCCAGTGTATTTATGACTGTTTTTACGTGTTTCGTTGCCTTAGACATTATTTACTTTCATTACTACTGAGTTGGCGTACTCACATTACTCCCTACACCCCGTGTGCAGATTCAGGTATTGGGTCCGAGCGCAAGCTGTTTTCGCATTCTCTTGAAGTTCTGTTGGAGATTTTGAGGTAGCTGTTTGGCGTCCGCAACATGCCCTTTTTTCCTTCTTATCCTGTTATTTGATATTATTTCCTAGAACTGGTTGTAGTAAGGAAATAGTAGTACGTTGTATTGTTTATAGATACTCATGACGGTTGACTCCAGGTTTTGGGGCAGTGTCTAACTATTTTATTCGTCTTATTGCTTTAAACTGTTAGACCAGAAGAATTTAATGGAAAGTCTTTATGTTAATTCGCGGTAGATTGGCTAGCCTAGTATTATGATAGGCACCATCACGACCGGCTTAGGATTTGGGATCGTGACAGCCTTCTCCCGACTTCACTACTAAGGGTGAACCAACTAGCCTTTTTTACACCCTCTTCTCCTATAGCTGAAGCATCATTTCTTCATATTTTTGTGCTCCAAATATTCTAAATCATCACATACAACTTAATTAGTCATAAAATCAATAATTAACGTATATGGGCCATTTTAAAGACCAAATAGTACCAAAAAATGATTAAAACATATAAGAATACGCCCAACATCAACCACCAACAACCACTAAACGATAATCCTACTTCTGGATTACAATGAATCAGATCAACTCATTTGATTTGTAAGTTGGAGACAATTGTATCTACCATCTAGATCGACAGACCTAATTTTCACTTGGAAATATGTGACATTCAATACTATGAAATTGTTACTCTAGGTAAAAAATTAAAGAACAGTAACACAAACCATTGCCAGTTGTTACCATTATTAGTAATCTAAGTCAGAACATTGATTTAGCTGTTGGATTTCAGACTAGTACGCATGACATGTCCACGTCATTTATTTTGGGACGTTGCCGTACTTTAGCCGTTGGCATTAGTAAGTAGTTCGAGCTACCACTATACTACTTTACCATTGACTATTATTTGCAAATATTTTTAATATAAGTGAAAAACTGATTGGTGATCCTAGTAAGCAATACTCATGTACTAATAAAGCAGAGAGCAAATGACGTATATCATAGCCGTTGAGTGGTCATAGTCTGTAGTGTTGTATTATATATATATATATTCTGTGTATAGTATATTAGTGGACATCAGCATATGACCAGATGGAAGAAGAAGAATAGATGATTATGAAAGCTTAGGTTAAACCATTTAGGGGTCTTAATCCTACTTCAATTAGATTAGAGGCCTATTAGCCACCGTATTTTGTCGGACCTTTTCTTCTTTATACAAGGTGAAATGAATTAGGGATGAAGATTCGGCAAAGGCGCGCCGCGCCTATCGTTTGTCCAAGGTTTTGTTGTCATATTAACTTAATTATTCAGGAATTTTAGTAAGAAGATTCAAAGAATTATAAGAATGATTTTTTAAAGAAAATAATTGAAATCAATTCTGACCCTAAACTACGTATATAAGCTTTTTGGTGATAGTTTGGGTTAATTTTTAACCAAAATAACTTGAAATTTTCTTTTAGACAAATGTCATCATCATGTTTAATCAATGTAGTAAAATGTGAAAATGGGCCAAATATGCTGGACGGACGACGGGACACCTTGACTTGTGATAAGACCAAATTTTGTAGATGCAATTTATGTTTCAGATGTGAAATCATTTAATATGATAATAGTGCCGAATGTTAATAAGAGAACCAATAATTGGCTGCCATTTCCTTTCCAAAAGTTGGAACTATCTTTTTGTAAAGATTGTATTTCCCAGTCGACCTATAAACACTGTAACGAAAGCGACCAGGACTCAAGAGCTTTGATTTACTTATTTCTTTATTTATTATAGTTTTGGATTTAAAGACCACGCAATACTCAAGTTACAAGTAAGTTCTCTTTTTTCGGGCGAAAATGACCCCAATTGAAAATTATTGTTTGAGGCATTTGAGTTTTTTTAACAAATTTTTTGGGCAAAATTTGATAACAACTTGCTTTTGGCTAAACATGATTGCAACACATTTCACGCAAAAATTTGCATTTTATCAGTCATTATATGCTACTAATGTTTTGTCAGCTGTTGGTAGAGCCGTTAATATAGCACAACCCGTAATTTAGCAGGGTTAAACTAAAATTTTTGAAACCTATTTATAAACGAGGCTTTTAAGCCCAGTCCGAATAAGCCCGTGGCCCGTGAGACATGATTAAGATTGAGCTGGGCCGGCCCATGGGCCTAATAAAATACATATTTAAAATATATAAAATATAAAAAGTATATGACACAAAAAATAAGAAGAAGAGTATCCCAAGCTTGATGTTTATTAAGCTCATCATATTAAAAGATCAAAGTCTTAAAATATTAATTAGTTTTAAAAATTTAATTATTCTTAATATTTAAGTAATTAATATTGCATACGTATTGTAGATGTAGATGAAAGTGAAGATATTAAGACAACCTTCTCATAAGAGGATTCAAATGTGTTTGATGAATATGATATGTTGCATATCCCATAAGCATCATGGACGTTCTCTTGGATAATTTGTTTTGAGTTTTGATTTTTAGTGAATGAAATAAAGTCTTGTCTTTTACTTTTTTAGTATTTACTGTGATATATTGGAACAATATAAAAAGTTATTAAATTTTGTGAATTTTTTCCAATAAGATTTTTTTAACTTTTAAATATCTATCTTCTTTAAATTAGAACATAAATAAAAAGATAAAATTATATTTTTAAAAAGTGATGAACCGGACTGTGGGGGCCCGCAACTCACATAGGACTGGAGTGAACTGACCATTATAAGGCTCATCAAAATGATAGGCTAGTCTAACCTAACTTATCAATTGTTAAAGCCCACATAAGGTGGGCTGAACTACTCCGGCCCCGCACATCTCTATCTGTTGGAACCATTGCCGCTTGCTAGATCGAATTTGGGTACCCAAAATCTAAGTGACGATTAGCTAACAAATAATAAAGAATTAATAATATCCTTAAAATAATTTCATTTGACACTTTTTATGGTGGTATTCCGTAGTTTATGCATACCTTAACTATTAGTACTATATTGAAAACTGTTTTTACTTTTTAATGCACCTAGCATTTTTTTTTTGTCTATATTAAACTTTTAATTTTCATTTTTCATAATTTTTACTGGCTTCGTTGACCAATAAGTTGTATCCTTGGGTGCTCAGATGAAACTTGTACTGTTTCTTTTGTTTATTTTGTACTATCATTTTCTGCGCCACTTCTAAGATATTTTCGTGCATATCATCGGTAAAGCCCTTTATTTCAATATTTTAACAATAGAAAAAATAATCAACTGAAAATCAAAAATAAAAAAAACTACGTAAATAACAAGAAATGACGTTGAAAATATATAAAAAAAAAGAGAATTTTGATGGAAAGCCTTTCATTCATCTGTTACCACCCTTTCATAATTTTTCTTTTATTTGCTTTTAGACTTAATTATGCGGTTAGTTATAGGGAAATTTTTATAATACAAGGACTATAAGAATATATAACATTTATCGTAACCACTTGCAAATCTACAGTATATACGATAAAAGATTTTCTCCCATTTCGATCAAGCTGGGGAAAATCAACCGAAACGACTGAATAGTCAGGCCTAAAAGAATGGAAAACTTATCAAAACACAACTCATTTTCTAATAATCTCTCATCATCTTTTCTAGTATTTCTTTTGTTTCTCTGTAAATAGTCTTTATCACTCAGAAATTACTTCTTCGATTGTTGTTTTTGTGTGAAACCAAAATAAATATTACTCCCTTACTTCACTTTTACTTGTCACTATATTAAAATATATTTTTACTTTACTTGTCCATTTTAGCAAATCAAGAGAAAAATTTATTTTATGTGAAACCAAAATAAATATATTTTCATGTTTTACCCTTTGTATTAACTACTCATTCCCTAAATTATTTTCAAATTTTTTAAAAATGTTATCATTATTATTCGAGCCGTCAAAATGAGCTTAGTCTGTAAGGTCTGCCCAACCCAGCCTGCTACTTCAGTAGGGTTGGGCCAGAATTTTTTGAGCCAATTTAAAACTGAAGCTTACAAGCCCGACCGAAGTCAGCTTGCTGGCCCTTGAGGCTTGACCGGGGCTGGTCCTGGGCCGACCCATGGGCTATTAATTAAATTCTTAACTATTAAATATTTAATATTTTAAAAAAGTAAAAACTAAAAAAATCTCTAACTATAATCTCCATTCCCCAACCCTAGGTTGCTCATTTACCCATCCATATTAACTAGAATTTTAATTTTTGACATGCATGTAATATGACAAAATTAACTTTTCTTTTGCTTAATTAATAACGAACTCGAAAAGTTTAGGTGACCAATAATAATCTTTTTTCAAAAGAAAATATTGCTTTAACTGGCCAATGATCAGTTTGGATTACTTTAATATATTATTAATATTTAAACTGCTCTTCAGTATATAGAAAGATTAATTTTAAATACAAAAAAGAATTTACCACTAGTAAATTTCAGGAATTTTAAAAATTTTATGGATTATAATGATAAAATCAATGATGTTAATCCTAAATTTAAAAAAACCTCAGCATATAAACTTATTGAAGCAATTACTGAAAATGAGGAAAATGAAAGAAAATTATTAAGAAAATATTCATGTAACTTTAAAAAGAAAAGCTAGAGATACAGAGAATTTGCATTTCAATTACGAGATTCCTCGTCAAATATCAAGCTTTTTGTACGCTCTAAGAAAACAAAAGTTGTTTACATGATTAATCGACTATGTCACGAAAAAATATTTAAAGATTTAAAGAAATTCTTTTTTTCTAAAAAAAATTGAAGGGTCGGCCCGCCCTAGCCCGCGTCCCTCTTAGGGATGGGTTGGGCTGGCCATTTTAAGGCCCATTCAAATGGCGGGCCAGCCCACCGAATTTAAAAAGAATTTTTACCTTCCTGTGCCACATAGAAAACCATATTACCCTCAATGTTTAAGGTTAGAGTTAATTACACTTAGTATACCAAATTACCAATTATATACCATAATTAATTTAGGGGTATAATTAATGGGCAGTTTTTTACTGCATAATTAANTACCTTCTGTTATCTCTTTTACAGAATTACAACTACCCACTTCTTCATAATTCTCCATTTAAATTCACAAAAAATTGAACTCATCATTCTATAAAGTTGGTTCCCTATTTTAGTCAAGTTGAAGTTAATCCATAAAGAACATCAAATCTCCAAAAAAAAGTCCTAAAAAATTTGCAGTAGGTGATATCCCCTCATTTGATTTGGGGGTGTTAACACCAAAATCACCCAAAAAATAAGTAAAATCTCCACATGCAACTGATGAGACTACTCATAGTTCATCTCCCAAACAAATCCGAGCCGAGATAAGAACAAAACAAAAACATGATGTAGATGCTGGAGGAAGTTCTACACCATGCAAACAACTCAAACGAAAAGGGAAATAGGTTTTGGTAGACGACAATTTTGCTGAAGAGGTCCCTAAAATTCCAACAGGAAAGAAACCCAAGGTGTCTCCTGCTCCCTCAAAATAAAAAAGAAGAAACAGTCCAAAAAACACCCAAAATTGGTTCAAAAAAAATCATTGTTGAAGGTAAACATTTATTAGTTTCGTTTCCAGTTTTTTAGTTTGGTTTAGGATGTAAAAATCTGTGTTTTACGTTTTTTAGTAAAGTGTAGATTAATTGTCTCAATTTTGAAGATAATTTGTAGTTGTGATGTTCTACAGTTTATAATTGTAATTGTTTGTAGTGAATTTGTAGTTATATTGTGGTTAGCTTTTAAAATTTGAAGCAGAGTTGTAGTTACTTTTTTTTCTTGTATTTTTGTAGACAATGTTTATATTTGTAGATGTTTTGTAGTTATATGTGTGGGTAGGTTGTACTATTTGAAGCATATTTGTAGGTATTTTTTTGTTGATGCCTTTTTTTTTTTGTAGAAAATGATTGTTTTTTAACTATTGTGTAGTGATTTTGTAGTTACATTTGTAGATAAAATGTAGATTAATGTTTTCTTTTTATGCAGTTTACTAATGTGAAATAATTTATCATTTTGTGCAGAATGGACATTATTTTGCCCCACGTAATGTGGATTATGGGGTGCTTAGATTCCACACTTTGTGTGATCCTAGCATTCATAGCCAGATAAAAGAAATATTGTCTCCAAATGCTTTGAAACTTTTAAAAACACATGTTTTGGTTACTTAATGTCTCTCCCCCCATATGCATGCAAAACCAAGTCATTCATCTTCTGATGAAGTATGAACTGGCTAAGTCCAATGCATCATAGTTTTCAATCCACTTGAAGGATGAAAATTTGAATTTTTCATTGAGAAAATTTGCTTTAATTACCTATTTAAATTGTGTGAACCAGGTTACAGGTTATGTATATACTTCTAGTTATATTAGCAAGCTAATGAAAAACTATTTTCCTAACAAAAAAAAAAGTAGAGAAGTGGTATTTGAAAAATATAGTAACAAATAGATCTTGGGTAAACGACGAGGATGCAGTCAAGTTGTGCATTCTTTATCTTTTGGAATTTTTTTGTTTGCCCTTCTGACAAGGACCATGTGTTTTTTATACACCACTTTAGGTTCTATTTGGTAGAGTCTGATCAGTTTGAGTCATACCCATGGGGTCTAAATCGTTCAATCAGGTTATGGAATCTATTAGGCACCGGCTAAATCCCCACGTACATTCTTATCTCATACGAGGATGCTCATTAGCATTGCAAGTATGGCTTTATGAGTGTTGCTCGACCGTCAGCACTGAGCTTGCTACGAGGTGTTCTGACTCAATACCTCGCATATTAAGATGGTCAGCTACTAAGGGGCAGATTTGGTTAGCTGCTTTTGAAGAGAAAATGATAAAGCCTGAGTGGATTAAGGTAAAGTTTTCATTTTTTTATGATTCTACATTTGCCTTCATAATATCTACAATTACTCTACATTTTCTGTCTTAGTCGAACTAACTATTTTTTTTTCCTCATTTAGTTTACAAGCATGAGTGAATCTGGAGAAGACCTTTCTGATATTGACCAACACCGTAGACGCTATGGAGCTCTCCTATGGGACTACGCTACAAAGAAGCAAGAAGATGGGTCAATCAGTGAAAGCGAGGTTACACGCAGGCTAGCAAGGAGGAAGGGTGCTCCTGCATTGAATGAGAAGACTAGAGTCCAGAGAAAGAAGAAATAGTGTCATGTTTTCCTAGTTTAGTTGATGCTAGTTGATAGTTAAAGGAGAATACACAACTTTCTGAACAAATATTTTATGTTTTTATTTCAGCAAGTCTTTTTGTTTTGTTATTTTCTATTCAGTTTTAATAGTTCACTTGAATATAAATTGGTTGTTTTATCATCATTTGTTCAATCTTTACAGCATTGTAGCTTCATTATATTAAACGTAGTTATTATGATGTTAGAATACAATTTGACTACAAAGCAACTACACAATATCTACATTGTGAAAACACTCAATGTCGTTATTATATATATTATTGTAGTTGTATATGTTCATAATTTTTATGAAATACCTTCAATTTGTAGGTATTTTATGTATATAACTGTCAGTTGAAGTTAAATTACACAACAAACAGAAGAAATAAATACTCCAATCATAGAAATAGATTATCTACAACTTATCTACAAATTATCTACAAAACTACAATTTAACTACATTTGGTCTACATTTTATGTACAATCTGGAAACACTGTACACTACAGTTAATTTTTTTAACTACATTTTGATCTACATTTTATCTATAATCTGGAAACACTGCACATTACGGTTAATTTTTTTTAGCATTTGTATTGTAGATAATAAATATTAAAGTTTAACTACACTATATCAAAAATAAATTTAGATTCTTGACACAATACATAAAAACATGTTAAAAACACACAATCAAATTGAAACTAACTACATATGATCTTTAAAAACTTAAACGATTACACACAAAAATCTGCTAACTTGAACATACTAACAGTTATTTTGAATAACTATTCTAACTACATGATATTTATTTCTTTTTGGGCGCATTCTTGCAAGATCTTTTGTTATGCCTTTCACCTCCACAGTTTCCACATGACACCTTGTACTTCTTTGACTTTATTTCATCATATGTTTTGTATCTTTCCTTTTGAGGTCTTCCTGGCTGCCTTTTATCTCCCGTCGGTGGATTTACTACTTCATCCGAAATACGTTGTGGCACATTCCATTTGCTTTCATCAGGAAAAGGATTTACTGGTATTTCATATGTACGCAGTAGGCTCTCCTTTGTGTAATACAGAGAGCAATAGTTTTCATAAGTTTCATTTATGTGCCTTAATGCTGCCAAAGCATGCGCACATGGAAGTTCTTCAAGTTGGAATTGGCCACAGCTACATTTCTTGCTTTCGAGACACACAATGTACCGCTTCACACCATCTAACACAGTATGTATATGATCTGTTGAAGACCTCACCTACAATTACAAAACAAACAGAAAAACTATTATTTCAATCATACAAATAGATTATCTACAACTTATCTACAAATTATCTACAAAAATTCTATAACTTATCTACAACCTATAAATTATCTGCAATTTGTCTACAATTTATCTACAATCTGGAAACACTGCATATTAAATTATTTCTTTTTTCTGCACCAAATACACAGATCTTACCCTAAGCTTCTGAGATAATGTTCTGTTGTTTGTTGAATTTGGACCCAAGGAATGTGAAAGTACCCTTTGCCTTCAATAACTTCTCGTTGGTCCAATGTTCTAGTGGTGTCCTCATATACTCTAAAAGGTCAAATATTGGCAGCTCCCTTGCATCATTTGTTACAACATTCAACGACTCTGCAATATTTGATGTCATTTTCCAAGTTCTATTCACCGTTGCATGTGCTCTTGACTATCTATGATAGCCAATATCATATAAGTATGATTTAACACGCGGGTCTATCTCTTCAATCTTCGACATCCTTTCATTAAATTCATCTAGAGTGTATGACCGTGCTGTAGCAAAGTACAATTCATGTAATTGTAGATGACCCTTCTTGAACTTTGCCCTTATATTTGTCCAAATATACCACATGCAAGAGTAGTGTGGCACTCCCGGATAGACAATTGATGTTGCCTTCAGGATACTCTCATTCCTATCCGAAACAACAGACATTGAAGGTCTTTCACCATATGCTAGCTTTAATTGCTCGAAGAACCACTTCCATGATGCGTCATTTTCAGAATCAACCACAGCATATGCCAAGGGAAATATTGTACCTACATTATTATTTCATAAAAAATTAACTGGTAGCTTTTGAAAATGTATATAAAAATATAAATACATAATTACTACTATATATCTACAAAATATCGATAATGTATCTATATTTTATTTACTGCCTACAAAATAACTACAAAATTTCTTCAATGTATCTACATTTTATATACTGCCTACAAAAAAAACTACAAAATTTATACACTTTTTACCTGCTGCATCCATGGTGCTTGCTGTCAGCATAATCCCCCTGTAGGCTGACTTTAAGAATGTCCCATCAACCACTACTACTGGCCTACAATGTTGCCAACCACTTATTGATGTACAAATAGCAACAAAAGCATATAAGAAGCATTCATCTGCTGTCTTCTTCAATTTAATAACTGAACCAGGATAAGTCTCCTCAAGAATATAAAAATATTTTGGTAATTTGCTGTAGGAGTCAGCAGGATGCCCTCTCAAAAACTGTAAAGCCTTTTCCTTTGCTCTCCATGCTTGCATGTAGCTTAGGTTCACTCCGTGTTCGGATAACATGTCAGTTTGTATGTCCTTTGGTGTGTAAACAGTCTTAGGATCACAATACTTTGGAATGACCATGCTACCAACTACAGCTGCAGAACATTTGCGCTGTATGAATGTATCGTCCATTAAGGAGCATGTGTGTTGTCGGTTGAAACTCCTTATCTTGAACATTGCGGAATCATTAATTGACGTTGCCTTGATGTGCCATTTACAGTTTTCACCGACGCATACAAGCCAGTAGCTACAAAAAAAATACAATATTTAATACAGATTATAAATGTAGATGCAACAAAAGGACTGTTTTAACATAAAGTAACATAATCTATAATTTAACTACAATTTAACTACAATTCATCTACAATGTGTAAAAAACACATATCTCGAGTAAAACACTACTTTTAATGATCTTTTCACAACAAATATCTCCATAACTTCTATGGCTAGATCTCTTAACTCAGAACTGAAACTTGTGCATCACAGAATAGTGCTTCATTGCAGCAGCTACAATTTGCTTATCTTGATACACTTGTCCTTCTTCAATAGCACTTTGCGTACCTTCTGTTATTATTTCACTTTGATATTCCTCTATAGCTGGAGAGGATGGCATATCAAGTAACTTTAGGGATCCAGACGAACCTGCATGAAAATAAAGATAAACAATGTCATTTATTATTTTGTAGAATCTTTGTAGATAATTTGTAGATATAGTGAAAATTTTGTAGTCATCATTTTTTTCCACATAGATTGTAGTTAAATTGTAGTATAACTGTATCAATTAATAGATACTTGTGAAAAAAATACTGCTTCATACATAATTAAACTGATTTGTAATTTATCTGAATAGCTTTTGTTCAAATTTTATAGATGAAGACAAAATTTTGAAGTCAACATTTTTCAAACATAGAATGTAGTTTATTTTGTAGTATAAATGTAGTAAGTTTGTAGATAATCTCGCAAGCAATAGTGATTTATACTTCCTTAACTGGTTTGTATTTTAATTGTCTACAAATATAGTAATTTTGTAGATAATACAGTAAAATAAGAATTCTATGCAATTTTAAACATAACAAACCTGCACTTGTGTTATCGTTGGTGATAGCCAATTCCATATTAAAATCTCGTACACTTATACACAACGGATATGATCCTAAGTTTTTATTCTCCTTTTTGGTCTCCATATACACACGAACCCCCATATCATTCCGTATCTTCATTGGAGGACAATTGTCGTTCACAATGTATTTGATTTCTACAATATTTTCCGAAGTATCAATCAATAATTGCTCTGCAATTGTAGAAATCAACATACTGTAGCTTGCATTCTCATCTATCACAATGCCATCAACTTGAAAATCTCTAAATCTGCCATAGTTATCCCAATTCCCATTCAACTGTAGCATGATTGGGATTTTCGACATGATTGCGTGTTGTTGTTGAGGTATTGTTCGATATATATATATATATATATATATATTTTGGATTTCTGCATTGAGAAAAAAAGATGAAGAACAGAATATCTACAGTATTGGTTTCTATAGTTTGAGTTGATTTTGTTGAATATATTGTCGCCTATTTGATTTCTGGTCTGATGAAAAATCTCGAAGATTTGAATTCTACAATTTGATTTCACTTTGTTGAAGTTGTTCGTCTGTTTTTTTTTTTGAATTGTAGTTTAAGAGAAAAGTAAGCAGATGAGATAAGGGTTTTAGGTTTCAAATATGAATTTAATGTCTCTCAATCAATTACGAGGATCTTTTCCTGATTTTAATCGCGCTATTATAGGAAGATTCTGCCCTATTAAATACTAATTGACGTATGGTATATAAATTGTAGGAAAAATGTGGACTAGGCAGGTAATTTAAGAACCTTGCACATTTTTAGTAATAAGGTTTCATATATGGTATAGGAAGGAAAAAAATCCCAATTTAAAAGCCCACGAGGCTTGGGCTGGGTTGACCCGTTTTGACAGCTCTAATTAGGGTAAAATTTTAAAATACATAATTCATTTATTTTTTCTTAAAGAGAGTGAAAAGTTAGAAATGGACAAATACCAGTAAAATAGAGTGAGTATAAATACCATCAATAAAAAACTTCCGATAAAATCAATTTCTAAAAATCATATATCTTTTAAATAATAATAGATAACGGTATATATTTGTTTTATATATGCATATAAATAGACTATATCATGTATATTACTTGCATATATATATATAGTATATTATATATACAATTAATATACCATTTACAATTGCCGTATTCTGTGTACATATACTTTATCAAGTGTATACCTAATTATATTAAAAACATGAAGACCCTTAGCGAAAATTCACTCGAAAGGAGAAGAGTGTCAAGCAACCCCAACTCTGTCGTTCGCCTTTTTTGTTACCCAGAGTTCAATTGTATAAATTATCATTTGAATGTTTTCCTAATATTTAGGACTTTCAAATCAAATCAATTTTTTAAATTAAATTTTCCTAAATTTTGGGTCCTAAAATCAATTAGGATTTTACATTGTATAAATTTTCCTTATGTAACATCACTATTAAAAATTGGGAAAAAAAACGACTACGAAAAGCGACCAAAGTTGGTCGCTAAACAGTGCAAAAGCGACCAAAAGACATCCAAAATGGCTTGGTCGCTTTTTCGTTGGTCCCTTTAATTTAGGGACCAACGTTGGTAGTTAAAAGGACCAAATATTCCGGTATCAAAAAAAGCGACCAATTTTGGTCGCTATATTATTTTAATAATATAAATTTAGCGACCAAAGTTGGTCTCTATTTTTAAATTACGTTATTTATTTATTTATTATTATACAAATATAGCGACCAACTTTGGTCTGTAAAAAAAATATAAATTTTTTAAATTTTGAAAATAGTGACCAAAGTTGGTCGCTATTATATAATTTTTTTAATTTTTTTTTTAACAAAAAGCGACCACAATTGGTCGCTAATTTCAACAATTTAATATTTTTTATTAAATAAGCGACCAACATTGGTCGCCAATTTGCAGAAAAAATATTTTTTAATAAAATATCGACCAATGTTGGTCGCTATTCTGGAAATCTAGGTTAGTTAACGACCAACTTTGGTCGCTATTGCCCAACAATTTTTTTTTTAGGGAATAGCGACCAAAGTTGGTCGCTATTATGGAAATCTGGGTTATTTAGCGACCAGCTTTGGTCGCTATTGCCCAGAAAAAAAAAATTATAGAATAACGACCAAAGTTGGTCGCTTTTCTGGGTATTGTTTTGGTAGAAACTGCCTATTTTGGCAGCTACACCACCTGCCAGCATACCAAATCCTATTACAATAACAACAACAACAATACAAACTACAACAACACAACAACAATACGAACTACAACAACACAACAACAACAACAACAACAATAACACAACAACAACATTAAAACCAATATTAAAACCAACAAAGTATAAAGTTCAATAGAACTAACATATTAAACTAACAAAACTAAGTTAATACTTATTACAAGCCCATTCGAAAACGGACCAAAGTTATATTGTCTTGTTCAAAGTATATAAAAGTACTCAAGGATTATTTCATTCAACATCATTATCATCATCATCATCTGATGAAGCTTCATTATCAAGACGGTAATGAGAAGGGTCATTTTGAGGAGGATGAGAATAATGATCACGGGGAGGACGGGAGGAACTAGCACGGGGAGGACGGGAGGAATGCTCACGTTCAAGTTGAGCCTCTGGCGATGACTCGCGAGACCGGGGAATCGAAAAAGCTCCAGAAGCTAGGAGAGCTTTGAGCTGAGCTTGCATGCCATGGTACTGAGCTTGCATGCCAATGTACTGAGCATCTCTAAGCTTTTCTCTTTCCTTGGCAGCTTCTAGCTCGGATGTGAGCTTTGTCACACTCTCCCGCATAGCGGAGAGGCTCTCCCCATGAAGTTGCTCGCCTTGCGAGGAAGTCCCTATTCCTTGCATTCCACAGTGATAGAGATGTAACTTCTTAGTAGGAGTCCCGTATACCTTCCCCCATTTTGCACCGCCAGCAGCCTCCATCCATATTCTTTCAGCATCCTCATCCGAAAGTTGGATTGCCTCGCCCGACTCATTAGGTGGCTGACTGCGTATGAATTCCTCCACGTCAGCTGTGAAGCGATCCTATAAAAAAGATTACATTGAATTAGTATTTCAAAATTTATATAAGTGTAAATCAAAATAATTAATGAAAAGTGAAAACTTTACAGTCGAGGCTCGGCCCTCGATCCACCTTTCTTGATCCGTCTCTTTCTTCTTCTTGACAATATGAGTCTCCTTGAATAACTCATCTTGCTTCATTGGACGCCCCAACTTCTTTTCCTGAAACTCATAAATTTTAGTTAATAAACATAATAGATATACTTGAAAATTAAAATAAATAAATCAATTACGTACCAATCTTCTTTTTATTGTCCCTTGGCTGATCGCACCTCCAGTGTGCAAGGACCCTCCCTTCTCGGATGCGCGAGCTTTCTTTCCTTTTTCGCTCTTCTGTAAGAAGGTTGCAGTAAGCCTTTGCCTTTGCAAATCCTCTCATAAATGTTGAAGCAACCAACCAGGCTTCTTGTTGAACTGTCTAGCTTTGGAGAAACTATGCGACAACAGCTTCCGAGCTTTGAGATTAAAATTTGCAGCCACTTCCGCGCTATAGCGGTGTTCCCATACACACTTGCTCTGTATTTCAAAAGTTAAATATTATATGGAAATACCATAAATATAAATAATTATACTTCTTAAAAGAACATTTATATCTTAAATTCATTGAAAATTTGCTCCTTCAGCATGAATGGGAATTCACTCCAACTCGTATAGGGGGCATCATAAAGCTTTCTGGTGGCTTTGGTGATTATCCTCGAAGTAATATTACTCGGGATGAACCTGCAATTTAACAAAAATGTAGAACACATTAATATCTTAGTACAAACTGTACAAAACAATAAACGTAAAAATAACAAATTACTCTTACCCATCACCCTCAGGGACTATGATGATCCTGCCATACTGATCATGATGCACCTCCTCCTCATCATCAACATCATCGTCCGAAACTTGTACATTAGAGGCATGTGTGGAAGGTGTATGGGGGTTAGAGCTACTATCCCGCAGGCGAAGGGCTGAAATAAATGGAGTCCCTGATGAAGATGGCTCTGATCCCTATGGCTGCAACATAGATGGATCGACCGCAAGTGGCTGTGACAATGATGGCTGTGACCCCCGTGGCTGTGACACAGATGGATGTGATCCATGTGGTCGTGAGGCAGCTGGACTGTATGACGGACGTACAATCCTATGGCCCTATGATGAAAGACCCGGTGTCTGCACAAAGACGTAGGGATAGTGATGTTGTGGCACCTCATAATAGCCATCGGGTGGAGGATAAGACATAGGCACAGACATCGGCATCTCTGAAGAGGGTGGAAAATATGGAGGATTATCTTGTACCCTCTTTCCCTTACTAGCCTTTTGTCGACCCCGAGAACTAGTAGGGTCATCGTTACCTCGACCCTTGCATGTCATCTGCATAATATAATACATATTTAGATTGAAACATATAAGAAACTAGCTATAAAACGAGAGTTATTAAAGAAACCAACTTTTTAAAGCTCAATCGACGTATTGTTTCTCGTACGAGAATTCTTCTTCCACACTAGTTTGAGCTTCATCAGTTGATTCTACTTTCTCATTTTCTATAATTGTTACTTCATCTATATCAACTTCTTCCAATATGTGTGCAGGATGTTCCAAATCATTTTCTAAAAGTTCGTCCACTATTTGGTGAACACTGGAGATATCGTTTTGATAAGCAACATCTAACACATTCTCGACTTCCACGCTACCTACAAGCTTAGTTTTAATTACAACTCACTAATCAGACTTATTCCGCCACAATGGATAATGAGCATAATACACTTGCCTAACATTATGTGCAATTATGAAAGGATCATAGCGATCATAATCCCTCGTATGATTAACCTCAATTATGTTGTATTGGTTGTGTACTCTTGTACCTCTTGTTGGATGTGGGTCAAACCACTTGCATCTAAAGAGTATCAATTTCTTATATGGCCAACCTGCATATTCTAGTTCAATTATTTCTTTGAGCACACCATAATAATCAATATCTCCAACTTGATTGCCATCACCTCCTTGAACCCACACCCCGCTGTTGTTGCTAATTTATTTTTAGAGCAATCCTCTGTATGAAAATTATAACCATTCACAACGTACTTAGACATTGTTGTGACCTGAAGCTCAGGTCCCCAAGATATATCTTTCAAAAATTGATTTACACCATTATTTGGATCATTTACCTACATATTGTTAAAAAAATTCATAAGTTAGCGTAACTCCCAAACATTGTTTACCTACATAGTGTTAGAATATTATAAGGATAAACTTACAAATTGTTTGAACCACGTATCAAATCCCGTATATACAACATCATGGCCAAATTGACCCACGAAGTGACTGTGACACATCAAGTATTTTTAGTAGTTGCATTGAGATGTAATCACATTAAATTTTATATTTTGATAACTACTAAATCAATACTTACTTGAGAAATGGCACAACTTCGGGACAATTTAGTAATACATGAAGTGTCGCTGACTTGTACTCCATATCACTCAAACTTCTCTTTCTAACATCCTTAGAACATCGGCCTGGTTGATTGAATAGGGACATGGGCGGATATAATGGATCATTCACACATTTGACCGTGTTCCTATTGGGCCTATTCCTAGCACATCTCACCTTACTCTCAAAATAATAAGAGCAAAAATGAGAAGTTTCTTTGCAAGATAAGCTTCGGATATAGATCCTTCAATCCTATTCCTTTGCTTAACAAATTGTTTGCACTTGCCAATTGTCCTACATACTTTCAGGTTAGCCAAGAACATTCACATAAAAAAAAAGTTACATGAAACTTATAACATTACATCTGAAAGGGATACATCCATCTGTATTGAACAGGCCCTCCAAGTCGTGCTTCGTGTACAAGGTGGATTGGAAGGTGTTCCATCACATAAAACAAACCACATGGAAATATCTTTTCCATCTTAGTAGATGTTACACGAATGTTCTGATCCATCCGA